>JAUKPP010267742.1:0-11424 GCA_032273245.1 Phyllaplysia taylori
TTGCAGGCCAGGCTCATGTGTATATATCATATATATTATACATGTAGCTGAGCCTGACCTGCAACTGACAAAACAGGTCAGTGGACGCTCCGCCTAATGTAATGTAATGTTAGTCTACAAGTACAAGACCAAGGTGCTGTCTGAAGTAGGGCTTACATTTTATTGTTTACATTGCTTAAGTATACAATGCATATGAAGGCCAACCTTTAGTTTATGAATAACTGGAACTGGAACATCTAGAATGTAGGCTATAGCTCTCCTGCCACTATCCTCACAGCAGTTTCATAGGTTGTACCAGTTGGCCAACTTTATGCTCACTTTAGTTTTGGTCTTTTACTCTGCATGTCTACCATTTTGGTCCATTAAATGCACATTTAATCTAGCCTACTACATACATGTAATTTTTCTCTTTGTTTGTTTTTTTGGTTAGATAAAGGATTTTAGGGCTTCATCAACTCTATATAAGGTAATTTCGGGGCCCAGAAGCATTCCAAAGTATTTTTGGATGGGATTCATTTTGAATTTTGCCCAGGCGGCGGCCTGATAGTCCTACTCTTTTTGATTTTCAACCACCAAGGGATCTTTAAAGTGCGCAAAGTACACATGGGGCCTCGGAGGTTTTTTGTCCTTATCCGAGGAAATACATAGGTGCTTTGATCTTACCTTCCCTAAGATCAGGGCTGTGATTGAAAGAGGAGTAGACTAGGAAGAAGAGAAAAGAAGATAGGCAGGCGACAATTTTTGTCTTTACCAACACGTCATATAATATAATAACTTGGCCTTTATTTTAATTAAGTGTCTCCACACTGTTCAAACAGGGTGGTGGATATACTGAAAGACTGAAAGTTCAGAACAAAAAAAGACCACTACTGAAGTATGGTATCTTCTTAGCTTTCACTTTCATGTGCTGCAGTATGCAGAAATTTTCCACTGCCTTATCAGGAAAAAAGTAACTGTTCAGGTCCATGACTCGAGTCATATAGAGTTGGACCCATGAAGCTTGTCAACACTACTTGCTATTAAATAATAGCAGCGAAGATACAAACAAGTAATTTTCTGCTCCAAGCTTAGGCTTACCCTGATAGATGTGAATTCTTTTTTTTTTTTTTTCCATTTTACAATTATAACAGACCATGAAGTGGAGCATTTTTATTTAGCAGAAAGCTTGTCAACACTAGTTGCCACTAAATAATACATGTAGCAGCGAAAATACAAACAAGTAATTTTCTGCTCCAAACTTAGGCCTACCCTGCTAGCATGTGATTATTTTTTTTAGCTTTTACGATTATAACAGACCATGGAGTGGAGCATTTTCATTTAGCAGAGACTAAGTGTTGACAAGCTTTGTGCATCCCAGCACCGGTACACGAGATGTTCATTTACATCAACATTTAAGTCTAAGAAAAATCTAAACTTTTGGACAGAGATTCTGTCAAAAGACACGCAGTCTGCAAGAGGATGACAATTTCTATTCCTAATCTACCAACCAGCTCTTTTCTTTCTTTGACTTCCTATTTCATGAGCTCAGTGTTGTCAAGTTTGGTTTGGTTACATTACATGTACCAGTTTTACGTCCCTTGCAACACTGTAAGGTCATACAAGAGACAAGACTATGGTACTTCGACTGTGTCTAACAATTACTTCAAAGAACCCTGTAAGCTGTCTTGTGCTATCCCCAGTTTTTATGAGGTAAACGACAATTTGTTTGAACCAGTGAGTTGTCATCATATTTTCCCATTGTAAAACCTTTGAGATGGTACAAGACAGCATGGAGCTCAAGATTTTCCATGAGGCTGTAGTGTCTCAGCCTGAGTGCGAGGTGTAGAGAAGTCGACACAATGTATGAATGTTAAGGACTTGGGGACCTGTGTAAATATTTCACGGGGTGGCAGGTTAACTATCGTACCTTGATTTTTAAAACTTGACTGTATAGGCAAAAAACTGTTTTTCTGCTGCAATATTAATTAACATACAATAAGATGGAATTTGACCACTGTCCACTTTTTTTAAATCGCAGGACTCAGTAATTTTTACAGAATCTTCCGCCCTTGCCAGTGCCTTGGAAGCTAAAAAGTGATTTTTGCCAAAAATTAAGTTACGATAGTTGAGCTGCCACTCAGCGATCTACCAAATGGCTCTTACTTTTGTGGAGGTTTCTTCCAGCAGATACATGTATCATATTACAATCTGTGTGCCTAACACTAGAGTCATCACCCCAATGTTCTCATGTGTCTGTAGAGTGAACTCGGCAAAACACAATCTGGACAGACACTGTCGACACACTTGTGTCCATTATTACAGCCAAAAACTGGGGAATTACAACTAGAGCCCATCAGCACAATGGAAGACTCATTGAAATGACAAAGAGACAAGTGAAGTTAAATCAAGACTGTATTGAAAGTGCCCACAGTTGTGCAGCAGACAAGGACAAAAGTTGCATCATGTTGAGTAACCCTGTTTATTCCATGTGTGTTTGTCTACACGAGGTCAAGACACAAAGCCGGGTCGGGGGTCAGAGGCACCACTGAGACAGACTCATGCAAAGAAAACTCTCATCAAATGTCACTGACGTAGATTGAAAAGTAACGAAGTTATTTGAAATTTGCAAAGAGTTTTTCTTTGTGTGAGCCTGCACAATGGGCTTGAGCACAACGGCTGGCAACAATTGTCCTCGCATTGCCACCTGCCCACAGGGGTCAGGGGTCACTGTAAAGGCCCACACATTGTAAAAGCATACAACAAAATTTATGATAACACAATACAGATTGCGGAGACCCTAGACAAGTGTTGCACACCCACACCGACACGCAGCACTCGTAGATGACATTCCGACATGGCATGTCCTTGTACAACTTACGTGTACGTGCTTATAAAGCCCAATTACAATACATAGGTGTGTCACAGCAAGCTTGTGACATTTTGTGTGTACGCGTGTACATCATGTACGCGTGTACGTGTGCCCATCATGTACAGGAAAACATTAAACGAATGTCAAGAAATGAACAAGATGAAAGCAAGGACATCCCGCAACCGAAAAACAGAAACATGAACAACTTGAATCAAATCAACAAAATTCTCTTGAATACGTTATCAACACTCATACAATGACTTTCCATTTCCACAAACAGTACCAGTCCTACTCACACAGACACACACAAAACCACATATTGTGACACAATTGTCGAACCAGCATGTGACACAATTGTCGAACCAGCATGACCACACACTCAGACAAAATCACAAAAGACCATGTGTCTATAGAGCTGGGTCATGTGACTCGCTAATCTCATCGCATGACCACTGCAGCGTCATTAGTGTCAGCACGGCCAATGTAGCTGGCAAAATATACCACAGACTGCGGGAGGAACAGAGACTCTTGTCGCATCGACACAGCGATATGTTTCTGGCCACTGTCCCAACCCCGGTCAGCCAACCTACACCGGTCACTGGCTGCAGTTTTAGACATCAAAGACACCAATACTCATTGAAACATGGTCGGCAAAATTAAAGTATTATAATGGTATCCACAAAAATGGTCAAAAGTGACAAGTAATACATCAAATAAATTTGTCAAATATCTCTCCCCCCTCCCCTAGAAAATAGTGGAAAAAAGGGACAAAAAGAGTGGGCAGTGTAAACTGATGGGTGGGCGGGAGGGGAGGAGGATGGGGAGAGAGGTGGGGGTGGGAATGTAAAGTGAGGGAGTGCAGGAGGGAGAGAGGGGGAAGCACTTGAAAAAGAAGCTTTGGGAGAGAGAGAAAAGGAGAGAGACAAGGGGGGGGGGGTGGTTTGAAGGGACAAATGAGGAGAGGGACTAAATAAAACAGAGGAGCACACAACACTAGTCTCAAAACTTGTTGATTGAACAAAGGATGTATTGTAACAGTGCTGGAAATGATAACATGACATCTGTCAACATGGAAGGTAAATGCCATGACATGATTTCACTCAACAAAACATAAATGCCATTAAACAATGAGAAGAACACAAAAGTGCAGATGCACTCAAAACTAATATATATATCAGAAACTGTTAAACTTAAACAAAGTTGATTTTTAGCAAGAGATGAGCCCAAAGCTGTGACCGCAGAGAGGTATTTACATTGAGAGCACAGAGAGCAGCCCGTGCCTGACACACCAACTGCAGCAGTGACACAAACAACAAACCCAGGGGAAAACTCCAAACATATCACTGGCCACAAGACCATGTACACCCCCCCCCCCCTGCCTCTTAACTGCAATCATGACCTCTGGGTGGCTTCTATGACCCATTAAAATAATCCCCTAGATGTCTCAAACCTCCTGGGCTGACACAAAGTCTTGTGACTGCTGGAATCCATAATCGGAAGAACCAAAATGATAAAACAAAACAATAAGCCTGGAACATTGTTGACCTAATTTTTTCGTGGGTTGTTGTTTTTCCGCCACTGATTAGCCGGTATTTCTGGACTGGTATCATCCCCAACTGTCATGCGACAATCCTGAGACAATCCTAGTCTACAACAGGGAGAACTGCCGACACTATCTTATCTCCATGACCACAAAAGTCACTTTACTTTGTTGATCCTCAACTGCTGGACATTCGTCCTTTTCAGCAGCCAATGCCATTTGGTGATATTTGGCCATGTTCCTTAAGTTGAGCTGTTAAAGCGAATCAACAGTTTTGATGGTAAGGGTCGGTGGAGGCAATGCCGTCCTCATGTTAGCGAGGTGCGTGCATTCAATAACATTGGCTCCACAGTATCTGCAGTTAGGAGAGTGGTCCTTACGTATGCAACTTGTGTTTGTTGAGCCTGCAGTGTCCTGCAATCAGTTGTAATATCAGGCACCAAAGTCACACAAATGCAAGCAGCCCCTGTCCCTCCCCCCAGGCTGTGAGAATGTAACCATGCCGTGGCCTGTGACTGTGAGCAAGGTACTGGCTGCTCTCTCTATCTCAATCTCTCACACACGTGTATCTACACACTCATCTTGTGGACAAATCAAAATGCGCAAATAATAACATGGCACCAAAGCACATATCACTCGACTATAAACTCACCTACACAAAAACACAAAAGTTTTGACAAAAAGAAATGAGCTTGTATGGCAATTTATACGCGAGTTGCCAGTGAATGAGTGGTCAAGAAGGCCGGTGAATGAGTGGTCACGAAGCTTGCTCGTTCTCTCTATCATTCCCAACTACGAGAATCCACAGAATCATCTTGTTTCTCAGCGTTATGAGATCAAGCACTTGTCAGTGTCTAGGCATATAATGGACTTGTATCATGTTAAAGCCTGTTCATGGTGCTTGCCTTTGATGGAAAAATACAATAACTGATTTACTTAGAATGGACATTGAAACATTTGTGACTACAGAAGGTCTTTCCTTTGTTATCCACCGCTAAAACTTAAATTATAAATGGCAAGAAAATGGCTGCCATGGTGTCTTTATCTTAAAAATAAAATACTAGTTGTCCCGACACAGCGTTTTGCTGAAAAATTCAGGCTGAAATCTGTTTTTACATTGATACAGATGGTGATGGGGCAAGAGGAAATTCACAATAGAAATTGTCCCATCAGTGATAAAAGTAAGAGCAGAGATAACTCCAATCCAGCTGTTTAGCCCAGTGCCTGGGTCATGGTGTGGTACATCTCCACCAGATTCCATCAGTATTGGAAGCCCCACATGCTGAGCTCTGACACTGCTGGCCACACCTAACCTTAAAATCCTACTGTAAAACTCATAATGCCCGAGTCCCACTGTAAATCTCACAATGCTCAAGCCCTACTGTAAAACTCATAATGCTGAAGTCTTACTGTAAAACTTAAAATGATTCAGCCCTATCAGTACTGTAAGAACTCAGACTGTGCATGTACCCAATGGAACAGGATGACACAGGACATGGCCAGTACACCCAATGGAATAAGATGAAAAACAAACAAACATGGGTGGTGTAACTCTATAACCATCTGACTGTTGGTCCTCAAAACATAGATGGCTAGAGAATTACACATGAAATAGGACTCACATGACACACAATGTCCCAAACTCCACCAGCTAACAATCTCCCATTTTTTACACGACTTCGCAGAAAATTTGAAAGCTATCATATTGAGACTGACTAACGGTTAGCCAACATCTACTTGCATTGGTCACCGAAATGACCTTATACTCGATGGTGCCGTAAAACCCTAACCAAACAAACAAACATTCACTTATATTAATAATCAAAGCCATATAGACCAACTTCTGGAAGGCAAAAGCAGATCTTACTGAGATTTCTTTTCTAAGTAATGAACTCTACAACATCGGCCCCAAATGTTTGTCTTTCCAAGATTCTATAAACACTATAGGAAAGAGTTTTGCCTGTTCTATGTCTCTTGCTTCTTCTATCTACTCAGGCAGACCTGGGGTTTGGGACACTGTGTACATGCAATGCAGGGAAAATCAGTCCGCAACTAGAAAAAGCCAAAGAGTGATCTCCCAGCAAAATGCTATTTCCACTTACAGACAAGTGAATACAAACATCTTCATGGTCAATGGGCAGACAAGGGAAAAGATACACATGACAAGTTATCCAGTAAAAATAATTCTTTGATTTCATAGTTGACAATATCAATATTCAACAAGGGACACACAACTTCTCAACGCAGTGCCCTCTGCACCCAGAAAAACATCAACACGCATAGATAGAACACATCAACACCCATAGATAGAACACGTCAAAACATACAGACAGAACAAACACATCAACAACCATAGATAGAATGAAGACACCAAGATAGAACAAACACATCAACACACCTGGATAGAACAAACACATCAACACACTTAAATCAAACAAACACATCAACACACCCGGATAGAACAAACACATCAACACACTTAAGTAGAACAAACACATCAACACACTTAAATTAAACAAACACATCAACACACCTAGATAGAACAACAAACACACCAACAAAATGATTACAGAGAACCATATATATAATCTTCGAGTGCACCAATTTGTGTATGTAACATATAACACAGATGTCAGTGACACATGAGAAGTGTCACATACATGTCTACACGTGATACATAACGCAGCACACCTGGGAGCCAGCGCTGTGTCAGACAAGTTGTGTGTACAAAAGATCACAAAGAGCGAAACGCGACGCAGGACAGACTATAATACAGGACATCACTGGTCACAGCTACTTTTTTTTCATTTCTCTCTATCCATGCTGGTCAGAGCTATTCTTCCATTTCTTTCTATCCATGCTAGTCAAAGCTATTTTTCCATTTCTTTCTACCCATGCTGGTCATAGTTTTTCTTCGATTTCTTTCTATCCAAGCTAGCCATAGCTATTTTTCCGTTTCTCTCTATCCATCAAAATGCAGGAACTATGTGGTACCTCATCAAATGTTTCACACTTTGCTAAAGAAAGCTTCATGATGTTTATCTCATAGACAAAAAAAACCCTTCGATTTCCCCTCAAATGACACCATTTACTGTCAGTGACTTTACGCCTACTGTTTACTTCTAAAGTTGTTCCTAAAGCTGAGAGAGTTGACTACTGCTGTGACAAGCACAGATATATATGTGAGTGAGGAGAGAATCGGTCAACTTCTCAAACTAAGATGGAAGAAAACAAAGGCAGAAAGTCCAGGATACGATCATCGACTCCACCAGTCTAAGAACTCACAAAGCTCTACTCACATCTCAGGCGCTCCATAAAACAATCCAGCAATATAATTTTTTTTCCAATTTTTATATTTTAACGACACATTTCCCCCCAAGTGAGACTACACTAAATTTCATCACATTTCAACAACGTGCGCACCCCTCAGATAAATACACGTCTTCCCACACATGCAAATCTCATCCTCTCTATAATCTCCTTGCATCACGCACATCTCACTTCGCACTCGACTTGGTCGACGACTTAGAGGATGACTTCGATGCTTTGGATTTCTTGCCTTTCACGATCTTTGGCTTGTGTTTTATAGAACCAATCTTCTTGGAGGACTGAGGAGAGAGAGAGAGGGGGAGATCACATAATGTTTTAGTTTTAGCGTAAACATTCAAATGTAACTCAACTAATCTTCTTGGAGGAGTGTGAGATAAAAAAAAAATGTTTTATAATTAACATATCAATTAACGCTTTATCATTAATATTCAACTGCAACATAATGCTTTAGTGTTAACATTCAACTGTGACTCAACTGATCTTCTCGGAGGAGTGTGAAATCAATAAATGTTTAACTATTAACAGATCAATTAACGTTTTAGCATTGACATTTAACTGTTACCCAAAAGATTCAACAACTCCAGCTATACAGACCAAGCAAACAATGGCATGTTTATCACTATGTGTACATCTACCACACCAGGGCATCCAAACCCTAGCCCATACCCGCCAACATGTAGGCTACACATGAAATCCAGGGATTATTAAATATTGACAAAACGAGGGATAATTATAACAATAGGTATTGTAAATTTACAACACAGCAGTCTCATATTGTGCAGCTTCATGTCTGGGTCGAACATCTTCATCCATAGCTCTAATTCTATCCACATTCGCAAAGAAATTTTACAGAGAAAAATCTTAATAAAAAAGGAGCTTAAATTGCCAAGCTAGAACATTTCTAACCACAATCTGAATAAAGTAGCTAAAAGTGGCTAAACAATTGCAAATCTGGTAACACTGTCTAGCAATGGGAGCTTGAAATTTGTACAGATGAGAACTGGAATCTCAGACCTATTTTCAGGAACCCGGGATAATCATGATTTTCCTGGGAGGGCTGGCAGTTATGCCCTGACCCAAACCCATTCACCTTTCCCTGAGTCTAGTCAGAGCTTGATCCTGTGCTTCAATTTTCACGAGGTGCTATTCTTCGCCCATCTAATGAGAATCTAGTGTTAAACCATGTATTCCTATGTGTTCTAATGTGAGCGAACACTGCAACAACCTAGATACAATGGAAACAAGACACTAAAACAGATGTTGGAGACCATCCATGATGAAGACGACAACTAAACACAGTGTGTGCACCCATCAACATGTTTGTTTTCTCACCTTCTTGGACTTGCGTCGGGACTTTTTGACCGGGCGATGTGGAGACTTGAGGTTGTCCCGGTTCTCCAAGTCCTTGACCTTGTAGATGCGGACCAGCCAGTGCTCTGGGGGAGCAGATTGAGGCATCACATAGAAACATGATATTCTGCTGTGTAACCTTATGATGTACAACTTCTACATGCTAAACTGATTTCAATTTAAGCAGCATCCACTGTGCAACAACTTTCACATGCAACACTGGCCATGCTGCTCATCAACTAAGTTTACAACAACTTGGCAGTTTCCATCTAAAACAGTATAAAGTTATGACCATCCTATTAAAATACCTTCACACTTCTGATCTCCGTGTCATAGTTTTACAGCACAATCAACACAGTACGGTCTATTAAGGGCCAGGAAGTACAGAGCCACAAAGAAACGGATAATTTTTCTTTTCTCAATTTTTTCAGGCACGTAAAACTACTAGCATCAGAAAACTTTCCAAACACAAAAAAGTTTTGTTGAATTTGACCGATACAACCAGGGAAGAATCATGTGGTCAGTGAGGCTAGACTCTGTATCTCCCCCTACCTGTGGTGTAAGCCTCCTCCACGTGGGTCAGGTCGAAGTTCTTGTTGCCAATCTCTACACCTCGAGTACGGTCAAAGCCGGCCGGGCTACGGAAGTCAAGCTAAACAAAGGGAGAAAACAGAAACATTTCAGGGATGGACAGAATTATGTACGGTTGTCTACACAGATAATAATAATAATGGATTGCATTTATATAGCGCATATCCCAGTTACTGGCTCTATGCGCTTTACAATCATTATTACCCCAGCAGACCAAGTCATTCAGAAACCTTCTCAACTTCCTTGGAAGCATAAAGTGCAAGCTGCCATTTTACAAGCGCTCAAACACTAACAAACTGACAAGATCGTTTGCTGTCTATAGCCTGGTACCCATTTACACCTGGGTAAAGTGAGGAAAATTTGTGTAAAGTACCTTTCCCAAGGAAAAGTTTATTGTTCAAAAGGGACATTTTTTACACTTAGCAAACAGGAACACGGAGACACAGACTCCTCAATGCGCGCACACAAATGCTGACATGTGGGAAAGTTGTAGATGCTTACCAATAAACCCAGATTGGTCCTCTACCGATAAATTTTGTGACCTACATAGAATTATAAAATTTTCAGAAAAACTAGTAGAGCCCACGTTCTCTGAACGTACAAAAAGTTATGAACATTTAAAGATGAAGGTTGTGAAAAAAAAAAGTTTAAAGAATTACAATATTTGCCACCCGCATCCCGACTCCTACCCATACCTGCCAACCCTACAAAGATTGAAATCAGTAGATATCCCAAAATTTTCCCCTAAACTCAGAAGATCTGGAAAAAAATCAGTAAATCTCGCCGTTACCGAATCTAAAAGTTACTTTACAAAGAAAACTTCTTTGAATCACGTCTTTCTTTTGAGAAATGCGCATGTTTTCTCAAAACAAAGCATTTTCTATTTCCCGGTCTTTCTCAAATAATGATAACTGTTTATTACCAAATAGGAATAACTATACTGTTAGTCAAATTTATAAAAACAAATAAATATTAGCAAGAAATGAGAAATGCCACTGAAAAAAAAAAAAAGGAAATGAGAAACTAACTGCTTAGGCCTACTAGGTGCACAAAATAATATAACATAGAAATCTGTCTACTTCAGGGACCACCGTGGTTTTTTAGAGAAAAAAAATCAATTTCAGGAAAGAAAAAAGTTAGAACTAAAACGGATATGCCTACCTATCTTCTGCTAGAATTTAGATCTAATTTATTTTTAGGAGAATACAGAAGAAAAACGTGTGGATCCAAAACTTTCATTCATGTTGACTAGGGACAAGCTCATTAGTCAGGTAAAATTCTATTGCGCGTTATACTGGGCTGGCCGACTCCATCCCCCGCTGTCGGCATCGTGTTCAATGACAAACAGCATTTCCCCCATCCAACTCTCACTTAAGTCTAGTACCTCCGTGACTGTCTGCATTTTCTATCTAATTCATATGTCTTTTGGTGGATGGAGCGCTCAACAGTTTTGAATTGGAATACAATGCGGCAACTGAAGTCGGCCACTTACTGTGTACAGTACGCCATGAGAGAGGAGTAGAGAAAAAAGCTAGAAACTAGCCGTGCTAAAAATATAAAATTTCTTGGAAGTGACGTCACCTAGCAGAATTATTGATTTTTTCCTCTTGAGTCTCCCGACTTGGAGCCCAAGAATAAGGACATCGCGTAAGTAGGAGTAGCAAAGACTAAAACCTACACTTTTAATCATAATAAAGTCACCAGAAAACACTTGAGCTATACATTTCCACCACTACACGACCACACAGCAGAACTGAAAGGACAC
>JAUKPP010267753.1:0-11424 GCA_032273245.1 Phyllaplysia taylori
CGGGACCAGAGGCCGATGTCCTTATCCAGAGAATGTCGCTGTTCAGAGAGGTCGTTATTGGGAAGTTCCACTGTATTAAAGTTTGTGCAGGCAGTTGAGGGTTTCATCGTGGACTAACGGTCTCTTCACACATTTTCCCTGTTTCTGTGGGAGGTTAGTAGTGGGATGAATGAAGCTAGTCAGGTTTTTTTTCGACTACATGCTCCAATCCACAATCGTTTATGCCCCACAGTAGCTCACAAAATCACGTGCTGCTGGGGTGAGTTATGCTGAAAATTACTCATGTATCGAATTTACGCTATTATTATTTATTATGCAATGGAGTTTTAGTAAAAAAAATCTGCCAACCTTCGTGCATCCCACTCTAGGTGTAATTTAATTTCCCTGTTTTAGACTTTGAAAAGCTGGCAGGTCTACTTCAGTACCGGTATTATCTTTAGTGATTTTAAAGCAATATGATGAACAGACATTTTATTTTGCAAGGAAGTGTTTTGGCCTCTGAACAGGCCATCCTTCAACGCCCCTTGCTACACTGTAAGGTCATTTAAGAGACAGGACTTCCGAACTTCATATCCTTCTCCGATAGGACAGGGGTTGGACCCATGAAAACTGAAAAAAAACATGTTGGACTTCCAAGGATTCGAACTCGGGACTTCCTTATTTGTAGGTTGGCATTTACTGCCCAGCCACAGACGCCCCGAGGCAGTTAGTTTTCACTTTGTTAATTCTAATGAAAGCAATTTAATAATATAAAAACTTGAAAAGATTTCATGATTGGAATCATTTGATTTTGACCTTTCAGTTAAGGCAATTTTGAAAAAGGACTGGACTAGATTGATTGAAACATTTAATGTCAGCCTGCTTGACAGTTATAGGAAAAAGAACCATACATGTATGTTGAAAACATGAATGTTTTCTCAAATTCATTAATTTGTTTTGACATGCGCCCAATCTATGTTTCAGTTTCAGGTTTGGTTATTGTTCAGTGTCGTCTCCAACACTGTAAGGTCAAGCATGTCTATGATATTATGGTTTGGCTCTATGCCTATCAACGGAAGACCCGAGTTCGATTCCATGTGAGAACAATCTGCATTTTTCTGCTAGAACTTTGTCATCCTTCTCAGCCCGGGTTGGCTCTGCTGAGAGGCAGGACAAAGTAGTCTGTCTCTTAAATGGCTTTATAATGTTGCTAGAGACGTTCAACTGATAAATAAACAAATTCAGAGATGATGCCCAATTTGTAGTGCTGTGCAAATAAAAATGATCTAACTGTGATGTATATGTTTTCCATACCAGGCTGCGGGCATACAGTAACCCCACTGATGTGTGCAGTCATGTACCAGAAAGAGCGCATCATTAAAATGCTTCTTCAAGCCAAGGCGTCCTGTCAGAGCCCTTCGTTTGGCACCTTCTGGCGTGCAGCAGGCAGCAGTGTGTGCTCCAGTTGTGATATTCAAGTAACTCCACTACATATGGCTGCCTATCTTGGCAATCTAGAGGTCACATACACTTTGCTTCAGGGGGAAGGCAATACCACGAACTCTCATCTGTTACGTAACTATAGCAGTTATTTCAATGACATTACACCTCTGTGGTTCGCTTTGCTACAAGGTCATGAACAGATTGTCAAACTGTTTCTGAGCTTTGGGAAACCAGTGGCATTGGCGTGTCACTTTGGTTCAGGACTGCAAGTTTCGCTCGAGGAGGGTCACACAGCTTTAGCCCTGATGCTGTTGAGAGCTGGCTATGACCTCAATGATGATATGGAGTGGATCGAGGATGGGAACTATCCATGTTCAAACCAGGAGGTAATTGATCAGATTGAGAGTCTGGTAAGCCATCCTCGACCACTGTTGGATTGCTGTGCCTCTTCACTTAGAGACAGATTTGGTTTGGCTCTCGACGACTATTTGACCAAAGTTGGGGCACCACAGAAGGTTTCAGATATCCTCAACTTCAATGACCTTTCAAAAGCCTCATGGCAGAAAGGACTACAGAAATTACATCCATTATCAATACGAGAATCATAAATGGAGTAAAATATACTTTTCACTTCACTAGGGTTGGAGTTTTACTTCATTTGGATTGAAGTTGGCCCAATGTGAATCCTGTTCTGAACTGCTGACTTATTATTACAGTTTTGTGATGTTGCTTATCATCCAATGAGTGCCTTCCAGGTCTGTTTCCTCTGTGGCCAAAAAATACTGAAACCAGTCCAAATTGTTTAACAAATATATTGCATGATTTAAAGTTTGTTCTTTGTGCTTGTGCTCTTGTAGTTGTTGGTATTTAGTTTGGTAATGGTGTTTAGCTTTATAACACTTGCAAGGTTGCAAGATCATTTAACTTAAGAGAAGCTACCGGTACTTAGACCCTGCCTGCCAGGGCCACCTGGGCTCATAGAGTCGATAGAGCTGTAAGACCCTAACCAAACAAAACCAAACCCAGGTTGAGAGAATCTGAGCAGAAAGGCACAGATGCTTTTACGCACATGGGATCAAACTCAGGTTTCGGCATGATAGGTGAAGAGCCATAGCACTACACCAGACAAGGGTGTTAGTTTGAAGTTTCCTTACACTTTAAAGGTATTCATATCATGCATGTGTTACTTCATAATGAAACAAAGTACCCATCAAAAAGAGGGAATCAGAGTTTTCTCTCCACCATTCAGACAAGCCCACTTTACTATACAGTAGAACATGACTATAGTAGTAGCACCTGCCTACAGCAGGACAGTACTGAAATCCCCTTTTTTCCAATTACCTGTTCTCGGGTTTAGTGGGGCAAGGAAAGGCCTCACGCTGTGAATTTTGGCCTATAGCGCGCTTTTAGTTGTGCGCCGAGCGCTGCCGAGGCTGCCCAAGAAAGTCATTAATCATCCTGGCGAAGCGGGGAATCCCCATCCAAGGATTGGCTCTGCAGTAACTTCTGGCTGGTCTTTAATTTCATCCTAATTTGAAACAATTGTGCGCTAATAGTGTCTTGTTGTTTAGTTTAGGGGATGTTATAAAGCTAAAGCTAAGATGCTAAATTTTCTAGCCATGTAATTTTTAACCCTGTAAGACTAAAATCATAAGTATTATAGACGATTTTTTAAGAACATACTGTACATTTAAAGCGCAATAAAATAAAAAATCCCCAACAGATTTTGCTGGCATGCACATGGTCTAAAAGAAAATTCAAATACCTTTCCATCCATGGTAGTCCTATGTGACGCTCACTTTTCATTATCCAGCAATAGCTGTTTTCATGTGTGTAACTCCTGTTTGATAGTGTACAAATCGAGGGCGCTTCGCCAGTGATGCGTGATTGACCTTTTGACCTGGGTTAAGGGGCGGTCCGGGGCGATCGGATTACAGCCGGAGGAGAAAACTAAACGCGCGGTGATTCTCTGCCGTGGCCTGAACTCTGATATGCAGGATCTGGGAGGCAAAAATCAAATATAATCCAACTACTGTGGGCAGGGGGCAGTATCAAGAGCACTAAATATAGCTTACATTGACGTCGTAGCGAAATTGCTACTTTGCAGGAAAACCCAACTGTCTGCCTGGCTTTCTTGATTTTGAGTTTTGGACTCCCGCATTTTGCTTATGTTCTCGTTAGTGACTGAAACAACACTGTCTTCCTCTGCACAGGAGGTAATCATATGGATTTTTAGAAATTTTTCAGCAATTCCCCTTTGCATTCCTATAGCGGGAACTCGCCTACAGCGGGATTTTTTTTTCTAGAACTAAAAGTCCCGCATAGCCATGCTCTACTGTACATGTTTTTCCCCTTGAACATCTCAACCTATTTTGTAATGAGTAAGAAAATAAACCCACAAAATATTGCTTAAAAGAAAATCGTTTATTATTTTGAAAGACTTCAAACTTTAATAAGTATATTTGACAAGCGCCTAATTTCATGGATTAACACACACACATTTATTTTCTTTGCTTGTCTCCATTTCATTTTTATCCTCCTCACTAAGTCCCATACGAGGATAAAAATAATACAACAGTTTCTGTCTTAATGCACACCTTACAGGAGCAGGCTATGCTCAAACGCAGGCTTTATGACGCTCTTTTTCTTTCTATTATAATGTTACTATAATCAGGTTCGCGTAAGTGCACGCTCCTTGCAAACACTGTTATGAGCCCTCCTAAGCACTATGCATTTAGGCGGAAGCTTCACGATAGAAAATGTTTCCATGCTCTGCAAATGGACAGACACAAATAATGCATGGAGCACATCTCTCAAACTCATAATGTTTGGGCTTTTTTTTGTATGGTGAAACATCTCTTTGCACCATGAACCTTGGATAACAATGAAGTGGTTTTTTTGTTTTTGTGTGTGTAGGCCTATTGTGTGTATGTTTGTCTCAATTGTCCTTATATCACTATATCATACAAAGTAAAATTCCTATGTAGACAAAAATGCTTATTCTGGCAAACAGTCAGACTTTATTATATACAAATATGAGGAGCATGAAGTGGTGGACATACAACATAATATGGACCACATTATCTTCTGTATCTGTAACGCTTGAAGTGGAACCAGAGCTGGAAAATGTTGTTGTGGAACTGACACCGGAAGCCTCGCTTGTACGAGTATTCCCACTCCCTGTTGACAATCTTGAAGGCAATGTCCTAAGAAAGAAGGGAAAAAAATCAGTAAGCAAGAAGGGAAAAAAATCAGTAAGCATGAGCATAATTGATGAGAATTTTTCCAAAACTCGGTATTTTCACTTTGAGAAGTTCTGAGAAAATCAGCCTTTCACTTGCTTGATAAGCTCTTCATAAAACAATATATCTTTCTTAAGTTGTAGATAAAGGAAACTATGGAGTTTTGCAATACTACAAAAAGTTTATAGGATAAAGATAACTCTAGTGGTGCTAACTCTTATTTTCAACGAAAGTACAGAGTTTTGGAAAAAAGCTCTTCAATTTTTGTTTCTAGAAAGTGAAAAACAAATCATTATGTATTTATCAATATTAGTCTCTCTCATACTGTGAGGTATGGGCCAGCATATTTTGTTCTCCGAGCTACTTTGACAGTGACTCCTCTTGTGATGATTTTCGGTTCAGTTGATAATTTTCCCAAGTCCCAGCTTCTCTTCTTCTTTGCATCTTAGAAAACATAAATTGAATTTCCGACTTGCTTTTCACAACCCAGACGACATCCTCTCATCCATAGTTTTAGTCAACTCTATATTTTAACACTTTTCTTTTTAATTGGGTTTGGTTTTTAGATTTATGTACCTTACAACACTAAATTTTTCTGTAGCCTACATTTTTCATATCAGAACGTGATCACCTCTGTTGAATCCACGTGGATCCCTGGACATAAACTCTCTGTGGGAGTTTCACTTCCATTCAAACATTTTATAGGTCATTTAGGAGACAGGTTCTTTTCAGTTTAACAGCAGACTAATGTAAAAGGGCGATCTACTAGCAAACCAACCATAATGATCTACTTACCTCGTAAGGGGGTCCAGCATGAAACCTTAGCAATCCAAAGTCTTTGCTGCCTTCCATGGGAGTCTGTGGAAACAGTCGGAGAAGATAAGAATCAAGAAGATTAACAAAAGAAGAAGACATAGCCCAATGTAAAATGCACAATTGGGAGGAAATGCTTAGATCAAACAACGCCAAATTGTGCAAAAATCACACATTATTTTGCTCATGCATTCATTGCACTTGAACCACCTCTGTATCATTTCCCTTGTGCTCTATTCCATAAGAGATATAAAACTAGTCTGAATTAGTCCCTGAAAAGATTAGGGTACATACATTTTCTTGATCTTGACCAATTTCTGTAAGTTTCCCAAAATGTTCTCGTTTCATCCTATTTCTTCACCACTTCTGTATCATTTCCTTTGTGCTCTATTCCACAAGACATGGGGGCTCTTGTGGTCTAGAGGTTATGGTGTTGGCCTCTCACGCCAATGATCCTGGGATCAACCCTGGGGCAGTGCAGGCATTTTCCTCCCCAAATTTATTTCGTCTTCTCTACCTTGTCTACTCTTTCAACTTTACTTTCTGATTTGTTCTCTGAATTGCTCTCCTCATTCTATTCGGAGTCTCCTCTTGTCTGCTTACTCTGTTCCTTTTCTCTGATGCCTCATCCACTCTTTCTCTCTCTCAACCACAAGATCCAAAACCAAGTCTTCTTGAATAAGGACGAAAAATCTCTGAGCCCCCCGCGTGCACGTTGCGCACATTAAAGATCCCTTGGTGGTTGAAAATCGAAAAGAATAGGCCTATTAGGCCGCCACCTGGGCAAAATTCAAAATTAATTCCTACCCAAACTTTGGAATGGTTCTGGGAGCTGAAATGACCTATAGAGTCGATGGAGTCGTAAAACCTTAACGGACCAAACAAACCATAGGGATATAAAACTAGTCTGAATTGGTCCCTGAAACGATTGGGTTACATACTTTTTTTTTCATCTTGACCAATTTCTGCAGTTTCCCATATGTTCTCATATCATCCTATTTCTTCACCAAAATCACTTCAGCAAATGTCCTTGAAGCATTCTTCTTTTGAAACCAATAATAATAATAATAATAATAATAGATTGCATTTATATAGCGCATTTCTCAACTCGAAAGCAAGCTCAATGCACTTTACAATCATTAGTACCCCAGCAGACCAAGTCATTTAGAAACCATCTCAACTTCCTGGGAAGCATCAGTGAAAGCTGCCATTTTACAGGTGCTAAAGCACTAACGTACAGACAAGATGGTTTGTTGTCTATAGCCGGGTACCCAATCACACCTTGCCTTTGTAAAAGACACAACTTCAGGCGCGAGCTGGGATTCGAACCCACAACCTTCCGATTAAGAGCCTGGCAGCCTAACCACTAGACTACCAACGCCACAATACACAAATAGCCCACAGAAAGTGTTTTGTGAAGGGCACAGATATTTTCAACCATCCCCCCAAGATAGTGTAGTGGAATCATAAGTCAGGTTTTGTAAAGCCAAGACAATATATCACAAGCAAACTCACAACATGAACAAAATTAAATGACATAACCGGCGCTGTGGTGTAATCGTTAGGCTTTTTTACTATCATGCAAAAGACCCAAGTTCAATCCTGCATGCCGACGATTTGCATGTTTTTCTACTGGGATTTTTTCCATCTCCGCCCGGGTTGGCCCTGACAGGCAGGGTCAAAGCAGCCCATCTCTTAAATGACCTGACAGTGTTGCAGGGGACGTAAAACTGGTAACCAAACCTAACAAAATGACCAATAAAAAGGAATTTACTAGAGAACATACCACGAAGTACTCCGGGGTGTTTGCCTTGTCTATCAAGTCTGGGTAGAAAATCTGTCAAAAGAGATAATAAGAAAATAAGAAACATAATCATATGCAAGGGAATTAATTTAAAATATACCGTACAAGAAGCATGAAATCTGAATAATGGTACAGCACATGTTGTCTCATAAAAACAATAGGGAATGTTATTGCTAGCTTTTGGTTTTACGCCCCTTACAACACTATGGGGTCAGACAAGCGGGATCCCGAGGTTCTACACTAGCTATAATTACCGGAGTACTTGTACTTGTGTTACAACTTTCAGTACTTTTACTGTACTCCGGTATATTTTTTAAAACCAGTACTTTACTGTACCTGTGCTCCTTTACTTTTCATAAAAAGTACTTTTGAGTCATTCTAGTATCTATTATATATTTTGTGGTGGCTCGAATTTAGCTATTCCAAAGGCTTTTCAATGGCTGCATCAATCGACATGCGGATTTCGCTAAAAAAATCTTTAAAATTTTCTCCAAATCATGACGCCCTGCGTTTTTTCAGTTTCGAGACAATTTTGCTGCAAAAAGCAAGTTCTTTATTTCGCCAATTGCTTTTGGAGGCTGATGCTTCTGTTTCTGTATTTTTAGAACTCCTGCCAGGTGTATTAAAATATTCTATCTCCGTTCAGGTCTAATTTGCCTGATAAAGCACATCGGGAATTCCCGGGAAAATCAATCAAGCTGCACCTAGGTGTAAAAGATAATTTCGGATGCACGAAACACTTGTGAGTCTACACAGTGCGTAACTTCCCTTACACCCGGTGTAAGTCGGCCACAAACTTACACCAGCAGGTGAGTTCTTCTAACAAGACTTAGACTGCGTAAACGCGAACTTTGATGCATGCCAAATTCGTCCAAAATACATTTAGGTTGAGCAGTTACGACCTACTAGCTCGTACGAGCAACTAAGTCTACATGTGTTTAATGCATGCGGCCACTGGATCTGTTATTCAATATGTTTTACATTAGCACTGAAATGTTTTAGCATATTAGCAGAAAGTACTCAAAATGTACTCATAAGTACTTTTTGAAAAAGTACTTGTACTCAAGTACATTTTTTCAGAAAAGTACTGAAAGTGTACTTAAGTACCTTTAATGGGACGAAGGCCGAAGCTTTGAAAACTAAAATAAATCTAGTTTGTTTATTGGGATTTAACGGCTCCATCAACACAGTAAGTTCATTTTGACAAAGCCAAAAAATCTCTAAGAATTTGAACCTGGGACTTCTGCATTTGTAGGCAGGCGCTTTACCCCTTGACCACTGATGCCTCCACAACAGAGAAATTATTTTCGTGCATAAAAGAGAAATAAGGATGTAAAATCTGTCAAAGGCATTGGAAAGATGTAAAAATAACTTGGAAAAGCAATTGTCAAATAGCAAGGTATATCATGAATATGGCTATGTATAATGCAATACACCACAATATATGTACAAGTGACAAATTAATAAAATGGCCTCTTTCTTTATCATTTACACAAGCAAATCTACTTGAAGTAACAAAATGTTCTTCTGCAAGTTGAATACAGGCAAAGTTAGTCTTAATAGAGCTGACCTATACTCGATAAAAAATAGTAACAACAGCGGGATTTCCCAGATAGGAGGGGGCATATCTGCACGTAAATGCACTTCTTTAAAAATAACCCTGGATTTTTCTAGCATAAATACAGAGTAAGGGATTGAACTACATGTATTAGAGAATGGTTTGATGCAAGTTGAAAACTAAGTTTAGTCTACAAACTACCTTAACAAACTTACATTGAACTTGTAACCTTGGACAATCTTGGGTGGAGGGTTGTCAATGTCGTAATGGGTCTGATTGTACTTGTTCCACTCAAAACCCTAGAAAATCAGGAAGAGATTACAAAGAGATAAGTTTTATATATATATATATATATCCTAATGTTAATGCTCAATTGAAAATTGGGTAGAAACCATACACATTCAGCAGAACCCACATAAGTGAAAAATACCCCACAAGTCACTCATAGTGAAAAACAGCCCACAAGGACACACTGACAAAACACGGACGAAATGCACTTTCAAGGGAAAATAATACCACAGTATGAACAAGAGGCTAAAAGAGCCAAAGGAGCTGGTACCTCTATAAATGAATAATTCTTAACTAACTAACTAATTCAATCTTATGTGGCTTCGGTAGTCTAGTGGTTAGGCTACTGGACTCGTAATCGGAAAGTTGCAGGTTCGAATACCAGCTCGGGCCCAACATTGTGTCTTTGGGAAAGGCACTTTACACAAATTTTCCTAACAGGCACCTGCAGCAAGTCCAGTTCAATCTTGGGCATACCAAAGGAATATAAAAATCTTGGCAAGGAGTGTAATTATTTCACAGAAGACACCAGGGTGGGTCCAATTCATTTGTATAAAAACCATAAGAATACTGAAATCTGTGACTACTTACAGTGTGCACTCTGTTGAAGAAGCGGGGCTTGCGCGGCCTGTATTTGTCGGACCACATGAAGGCCTGCTGCTCAAGGTTGACCTCCACGCTGAACTGAGCCTCATCCATGTCCATGCCTTCTCTGGCCTTTTTCTCAAACTCTGTCTCTCCATCAGTCTGCAATAACAGCAGAACACAAGCATGTAGGAATACAAACTCAACTATGTGGTGTTGGTAGTCTAGTGGTTAGGGTCAGGGATGGAAAGTTTTCGTAAATTTACTGAAATCTGTAATTTTGACTGGCTCCATCATTTCCTGTAAGTGGGATCTGTCGTTCTAATCTACAATTGAATAAGTGTATATTTTCCAAATCTGTATAGCCCGTGGAAAGTTCAGTAAATTTTGGACTGAGCAGTTTCCATCCCTGTAGGATGCCTAACTCATAATTGTGAGGTTGCGGTTTGAATTCCAGCTTGGGGCCGTGTTGTGTCCTTAAGAAAGACACTTTACACTCATTTTCCTCACTTCACCCAAGTGTAAATGGGTACCCGGCTATAGACAACGAAATATCTTGTCAGTATGTTAGTGTTTCAGTGCTTGTAAAATGGCAGCTTACACGCAGTATGCTTCCCAGTAAGTTCAGAAAGGATTTTAAATTACTTTGGTCTTCAGGGGTGATAATGATTTTAAAGCACATAGAGCCTGCTTTTTAGCTAGTACATGCCCTTTATCATATAAATCCAGTCTATTATTTTATTTAACCCCCAAAATTTACTGATCTTTATGCAAGAAGATTTGTCAAATTCACCACCTCACAAAACAATTCCTTAAGCAAACAATATTTCTTGATATGCCACAAAAGTAAGTCCATGAAAGGTGGAAAAAAAAAAGGCCATGAAAGGTATACGAAGTAAAAAATAAAATGTACATTTCCCTGAGCTTACACAAAATCAACATCCGTTTACATGACGAAGTGAAAAACTATTTTTTGTTTCTCTCAACTCACCACTGTGTCACAGAGCTAAGACTTTTGATAAATGAGATAAGGACTGTTGATAAAATAAATGGTGCTGAGATTCTGTGAAAACATCTAAAAGTTTGCAAAGTAGCATTGGGAAATAAAAAGACACTAAAACATAAGGTCACTGAGCTTTCGCTATAAATACTAATATTGAAGAAACGTCAGTGGGGATGGGACTCCAACAGAGAGTGCATACTGCAGCATACAAAGGGATCAACAAGGATTCAATAGTTGGAGGTACAAAATTCGAAGTAAACTAAAAATCAAAACGCTGAAACATAAAAAGAAAAATTCAGATGCGGCAATAACAGAGACATTAACCCCTCAACACCAAAACTGACTTTATTGCCACTTTTTATCTATGACTTGAGATTCCTTTGAAAATATGACAGGGCACGCACGTATATCTCTAGATTTCTGAGTGATAAAAAAATAAAAGAAAGCATCTTCTTAAGTTTAACTGATTGATTGATTGGTTTTGGTCTAATGCCCCTTGCAACCCTGTAAAGTCATTTAACCCCTTCACTGCCCAAGGGGCATAACATAGCAGTGCCGGGGAGTAAACTCTCAGTTTGTAGTATGTCTACAAAATCACCAATATCTCACTGAATTTTTGGCTTATTCCTATAACGCTTTGCATGAACACAATACGTTGAATGCCATATCTGACCAGATATGACACATTTGTTGTCTGTGAAAAAATTAG
>JAUKPP010267764.1:0-11424 GCA_032273245.1 Phyllaplysia taylori
CTCCTCCTCCTCCTCCTCCTCCTCCTCATCATCATCATCATCATCATCATCACCAGCATCATCATCATCATCAATAAAAAACTACAACACAATCGATGATGCTGTACCACCACCACCATCACCAACACAACGACAGCAACCTCTCTATCGCTGCTGCTGCTGCTACTGCTGCTACTGCTGCACAATTAATCAATAGCCAGGCAGGCGGGCAGCCAGCAGGAGCGAGGTTTCCTAAGGTAGTCCCTATTGGACTCGCTTCCGGCCAAATTAATGAGCCTCTGATTTGCTTTCGCTCGGGCAGATCGCGTGATTGCGGCCGGGAAAAGCCGAACAGGGGGAAAAAGGACGAGGGAAAAGGGTTATGGGGTGGGGGAAAAGTGTGGGGGAAAAGTGTGGGGGGAAAGAAGCAGGGACGGGGGATAATGGAGGTAGGGGTTGGGTGAGTGTGGAGAAGGACGTGGAAGGGGGAGGGAGGGGAGGGGGGGGGGGGGTGAGAAGGTCGTGCGTGTATTTGTCTCTGGCTAGTAAGGCTAGCTGTCCGCGTGAGCCGTGTGTCATGCCAGGCGCGACTTCCAGAGCGGACTAGATCTGGAGCCAGGTGACTGGCAGTGCTGGGCGAAGAGCCGGATAGGAAAAAACTGGGATGGATACATGGATCTGTTTGTGGATCCGAATAATTAAATGCGATTATTCATATACTTTTACTCGTGCATTATCCTGTTTCCGGCTTCATTCATTTTTGCTGTTTTCACACAAAGACATCAACCATAACGTTAGCTCTCTTAGTGATTTTTTATAGAGCGGATATACGTAAGTATTAAATTAAGAGAGAAAAGGGCATAGAATTATCAAGACTTATTGGGAAAGACGGAAAGAAAAAGATTTAGGACGTTGAGTTCGACCTGTGTGGTTTGGAGTTCTAGATTTCGGTTCATCACTTGTCTCAAATGGTTGAAATAACCGAACAATGTATCCGGATGCCCCCTACCCTGAACACCGTGCCCGGTATCGGGCGCCCGCTGCTCGCTCCCTGCTCGCCGGTGACTCACGGCCGATTGATGCCGATTGCAAGCACTCCGGGAAACGATATCTCTATAATAGCAAATTTGTTTTTTCAGTTATCCAGTTTCTGTTGTGACTCACAACCAATTCATGCTGTTGATTACAGGCACTCCGGCAATCGATTTATTTAATGGCGGACTTTTTTGTTTTAGTTATCCAGTTTAGATTGTGGGTTACGAATCTTGAGGACAGGTATGATTATGGTTCATCGATCTATCGCACGCGCGCAGGTGAAGCCATTGATATTCTGTATTGATTTTATAGCTGCAGTCAATTATCCGCTATAAGCACCAGCCAATTATATTATTGGTTAGTGTCCGCCGTGATTGGTCGTAGAGGATTGCCTCTCCAGACCAGAGCTTCACTTCTGTCCAGTTTATGATGCGTCAATACGTCCCAATCATTGACTTATTGCAGTCTTAGCTTTGCGATGGACTTAAATATCTCAAATATAGATATTTTAAAACTGGGATAGCATTTCATTAATACAATACACTATATATATAAAAAAAATTCAGGTTGCTTGGTTTCTTATACCAAATCTTCCCTCCCCTCTCTATTGCGTTTAACTGTTGGATTAGCTTTCCAAATGCATTTTTTTGCATTTGTCTGGGAGACAAAACAGTCAGTTGATACCGGCGCTGTGGTGTAGTGGTTAGGCTCTTCGCCTGTCATGCGGGAAGATCCTGATCGATTCCCGATCGCGGACGATCTGTTTTTTTTCTGCTGGGACTTTTCCCTCTCAGTACAGGTTGGTCCTGACAGGCAGGGTCGAAGTAGCCCGTCTCTTAAATGACCTTACATTGTTGCAGGGGACGTAAAACTGGTAACCAAACCAAAGTCAGTTGATTAAAAAGGGATCGAAGGTTGCAGGAATTTTAGTGCTTCATAGGTTGGAATATCAGTTTAAATTGTGTGTCATATCCGTCAACTTGATGCGAATGAATTAATTCCTATGGATAGAGAAACTATTGTTTCTCGGCATAATCACTACGCATCAATTCGAGGAATATTCGGAACAGACAAATCTGCGGGTTAACTTGAGGACGAGAGTTTAGGGTCGGTTTGAAATAATATTATCTTCAGCTTTTGCTATCGAACTTATTTCTCTTTAGCCTTCACGTTCGAGGATTTTTGACCGCGAGGTTTAGAGAATCAACCTAATTTCAAAGGGCTTGATAGGTGTATAATCTGTTGGGATTTGACCAACAGAGACGTAAGTTTTTCACGGAAATGAAATGAAAGTATCTTAAGCTGCCTTTGCTGCTCATTCAAATTCCCAAGGGGTCAAGGGGTGGTCGTAACAGTTCTCTCACTGTAGTTTCACTGTAGTTTCACTGTAGCTTCACGCAATTTAAAACTCAATCTATGCCTGTACCCAAGCTCGTGATTCAAACCCATCGTGTATTTCAAGACAGGGAGCTTTTATTTCTCAAGACGTTTTTACTGTCAAGTCCCAGATGTGATGGGCGATGGTCTTATCAGTTTAGAAGGCAAAAGTTTACCCAAAATGCAATGGATTATGAGATCGCAGGTTTTGTCCTTTTCAGACTCAAGAATTCTTGTATCAGATATCCCAATACATGGGCAAGATGTTTTAAAGTCTTTGTGTTCAATAGGAGAATAATCTATGTGAAAGTTAGAACATCTGAGCACCAGAGTTTTAAAAAGAGGATTTGACTCCGTTTAAATTCCCTCTGAGAGCCTGTCAATGATCATGAAGACTTTTCTTCCGAAACCCCATCCAGTCCGTACCAGCGCTGGTTTTAGTTTATGGCGCCGTACCCAGAATATCGGGAAATATCCTGTCCAGGAAATCATCCAGTTGTAACTTCTACATTGTTTTGTATCTCTGAGAAATTGGACTTCCCTTACAGTTAAAGCGCTTGTAACTTAGTGTCTACAAACAACTTACGCAAAATGCCCCCCCCCCCCTTTTCCCCATGAAATAAGTAATGACAAGAACATCGCCAACACTTCGGGAAATTTTCCGAATCTCAAAGAATGCAACATTACTTTAATAATCTACTAATAAGCAATTGTTTCTGGCGAGACAAGAGCCCCCTTTTTTCCACATAAAAAAATCGACGTGAGGCCTTTGTAAAGTCTACAAATTTTATAGTGCGGTAAGTTTCTGTGCAGGGAAAATCCGCACCGTCAGCTCTTATGGATCTTGACAAGACTTCTTCATAAAGGCAGACTATTCCAAGCGCAACACACCGCTTCAATTGTGTAGCGGGGAAAGCGGAAATGGAGCAGACAAGTCGATGAGCGCCTATTCAGGAAATGACACTGGGAAAACGCTCACCATATGGAATAGAGTGCTATTAAAAGAGTGAGAAAATCGATAGACAGCCTGGTTTGTCTTGCCAGAGACGTGACGAAATGTCACTTATGACGTGATTGCCTGTTAAATAATACGAGTTTTGTTTTATATTTTCTATTTTCTTTGGTTTTCTTTTAAAAGAAAGGTAGAAGTAGCTTTATTCTTGTGTGGTTTTCTTCCTCGCTAGATAGTTAGTCTACCACTTAAAGTGACAAATGTAAAATCTTAAAGCACTACCATGCGAGTGAAGATTTTAAAGAAAATTTATCCTGGACTCTTCCGTTATCTCTTTGACTATGAACTTTTACTATCTTCTTCAAATACATTTAGTTTTGAGATTTATATGTTTATTTAAGGTTAAATGCGGAAGCTTAGAGGGAAGCAGTTTTATTTCTACTTCTACTGAACAATACCTTGTCAAATTTTGTCGAGGGCAGAGCAGTGTGAAACTTGTCAACCTTGTGGGTCTTTGCCAGGCGCTTTCTGCTGATGCCAAAAATCTCGAATCTCAGCTACAACCGCAGCATCATCATCGTCATGGCCTTCATCATCTTCAGGGAAAAGCAGCCGCAACATCTTTTCCACCTTCATCATCAACCCGTATCAACTTGAGCAACTTTCTCGTCGTCATCCTCGTCTTTACGCTAGCGATGTGTGTCTCTGTCTGTGTGTGTATGTGGAAGAATTTCCTCATGTCGGGACATCTTTGCCGGCTAGTGGAGGAGCCAAGTCGTGGGCGGAAGTGGCTGGGAACGCGTCCGGTTGGTGGGGATGTCGGGCGCGCTCTGCCCCGGGTAGGAGGAAGGCTCATGGCTCAGCCTTCGATCTCCGGCCGTCTTCGATGTAAGCTCGACTGCGATTGGATGACGGCGTCTTCATGAATTATAGATCTGAATCCTGCATTGGGTGAGGAGGATGCCGGTAGAGGAGGAGAAGGAGGAGGAGGAGGAAAGAGGAGAGAGGATGGTGGTGGTGGTGGGTCAGGATAAGGGGGTAGGGGTGGGGGCGGGGGGTGAAGAGGATGATGGTGTTGGTGTCGGATGGGTGGGTGGGGGTTGGTGGCGGTGGGATGGGTGGGACGTGGACGGTTGTCCCGTCTCTGAGCTCCCGACTCTGGAGTTCCAGAGAGAGGCCATCACGTGATTGCCTTCTAGTCCAACATTGGAGGTGAGAGAGAGAGAGGGAGAGAGAGGGAGAGAGGGAGAGAGTGAGAGAGTGAGTGAGAGAGCGTGAAAGAGAGGAACACGGACAGAGAGAAAAGAGAGGGAGAAAGAGGGAGGCAGGCTGAGGAACAGGAAAAAGAGTGAGAGGAGAAAAGATATATGGAAAGACAGAGAGAGAGAGAGAGAGAGAGAGAGAGAGAGAGAGAGAGAGAGAAAAGGAGGAAGAAGAAGAAGGCTGCCGCAGTCCCGGGGGCCCGTCCCCCCGACGAGGGCCCGTTAGAGGCCAATGACGTGTGTGTGACGTCAGACATTAACATAGAGTTGGACGGTTCGTGCGCAAGACCGGCTGGAACGGTGTTCTGTCCCAACCGGTCCTCAAAGGAGTTTTACCCTCTTACTAGATGGCCCTGCCTTTCTCTTCTTTACTTCCTCTCCTCAATCACTTTCTCTCTCTCTATGATCTCTCTCTCTCTTTCTATTTTCCTCTCTCCCTATATTTCATAAGCTCATTCTCTCGTACTCTTTCTTTCTCTTCTCTGTCTCTCTTGCTTCTTTCTAAATGGGTCCCTCTTCTACCTCTCACTCCCTTTCATTCTAACGTCTGCTTTTTTTCTTCATATCTTAATATACCGTTCGCTTTCTCGACTTCAATCATTCATCCGCCTATTTTCAATTTTTCTGTTAGTTGTTTTCGTTCCTACCCTCTTTCTCTCTTCATTGTCCAAGTTTTCCATTAGTTCTTTTCTTCGTCCCTTTTCGCAATATTTTCATTTCCTTTCCTTCTGTCGCACGCTCAGTTCAATTGTGACGGAAGTTGCCAAATCTGGTGCCCAAGTCCATGAAATAAAGTTCTGTCAAGTCATTCGGGTGCTCTAAAGTCAAGTTTTAAGTAGAGTCTGAAATCGTGTTCGTTTCAACACGTTTTGCTATGGATATTTGGAGAACCTTTGTCTCTTTATTTCCTAGAAAGCCTCGATTTCGTAAGGTGAAGAGAAACTTTTCCCAAGTTATAAAACCATTTTCTTCTCGAACTTTCAGCTCTCGTTTGGATCGTTGGCAGGTGCCTTTAAAGGCATAAATGTTAGAGCTCAGCTGAGTTCGCAAAACAATTGTTTCACTTCTAGAAACTAAACCTTTTATGAGACAAAAAGTAAATCGATTCATTTCTAAATGCCTCAATGACCTTCGGTCTCCTAGCATCTCTCTCATCCCTCTTACTCTGCTCACTCCTTTCCTTTCCATATTTCTCATTTTCAAAACCTCACGCTCTTATTAAATTCCGTTCATCTAAGCCTATGTTGCTGTCAAAAACTGTTCCACTGCTTGGCTTCTTTAATTTCTGTCTGCATCTCACCGTCTGTTCCTCTTGAAAGATTTTGATAGGGGGGATTATTTGAAAATGTATAAGATTCATACTCTCAGGCATAAACTCAAACAAGCAGACACAATGTACGAGATGAAGAGAATAAGAAAAAAGGATAGAAAGAGAAACAGAAAGACAGACAGATAGGTAGATGGATGTCTTAGACAGTTAGATAGATAGGGAGACAGCCAGACAGCCAGACAGATAAATAGATAGGTAGATGCACAGATAGATTGATAGTTCGATTGATAAATAGATAGACTGAGATAGACAGACAGAGAGACAGACACATAGGTAGATAGATAGATAGATAGATAGATAGATAGATAGATAGATAGATAGATTAGATAGATAGATAGATAGATAGATAGATAGATAGATAGATAGATAGATAGATAGATAAAGAGAGAGAGAGGCTTAGGGAAGGGGGAGGGCAAAAGAGGAAGATTCATAGCCACAAGTTGAATGAATACTTCTATACTCGATTCCACACTCCGTTCATTGACCAGATTCAGAAACCGCAAAAATAACTTAATTCCCTTTGAGACGTTGTCTTCCTAAGACATTATTTTTTTCAACTAATCTTCGAATTTTTTTCAATTTTTCTAGAATGCAATGTAGCCGTGGATAGTTTTCTTTTCCTTTTTCCCTTTCCTCAGCCGAAAGCTATTTCCTTTTTCGGATCACTGGTGATTTAGGCTGCGTCTGATACCTGTCACATTTTTCTTTCTGATTAATTTACTGTTACAGTTTTCCTTTTCTTTAAATATTTCGTCATTTCCGGTTCTCGTTCGCTCAGTTCCATCGTTATTCTTTGTGTGACTTTATTTGCAACAGGATTTTTTTGGTACTTTAATCAGAATATTGTCTTTTGAGTCTGTCATGAATATTTTAAGTATCATCTTTGACCGTAATGTTTTTGACAAATTCACGTCAATATTTGTAGCAAAATAGAAAATAATTCTACATCCCCGCGTCCCTTTAACATAACCTTTTTTACTTTATAAGGACGTAAAGTTCCTGTCCTTTTAATACAGCCTCCTTCTCAACCGAACGTCGTCAAAGAAACAAGTGTGCCTTAGAGCCATCCGTCACCCCGAGGTTTTCATTGGGTCTTTCCTCTTCTGTCTGCCTTCACTCACCCCAACTTTGTCAATCCCCATTTCCTTCAAATGACCTTTTTGTTCGTCTAAGCCCATCTCCGTCTTTCCAATTTCTGTCCTTCAACCACTCTCTTTCCCTCTCTTTTCTCTCTCATCTCTCTCTCTTCCCCTTTAATGTCCTTTCCCCACTATATTCCCCTCTTTCCTCTTGGGACATTTCCAAACCTATTGACCCCTTTCAGCTTTTCTCAACCTGACCGCAGCACCTCCCCTGCCCCCCCCCCCCTCACCCCAAGCTCCACGACCTGATGGCATGGAACTAACCTTCAAGGAAAACTGAAGAATTTCCCTTCTCGCCTTCATCTCATCCTTTCCTCGTCCTCATTTCCCAGCCCCCAAGGGTCCCTGTCTTTCCCCAAAGTATCAACAACAAAGCAACAACTACAAACTTGATACAACCAGTATGACCCCTGAGACCTCTATATAGGTATATGAAACATATTATTTCTAGATGTTAATTGAACCTCCATCTCTTTTTCTTTTCCTCCTCCTTCTTCTTCTTCTTCTTCTAACTTGTTTTTGAAGCCAGTTTCTTCCTCATCGCACCCCGTCCTATCCTCATCCTCCCTCTCCAAGTCTTCCTCTTCCAGTCCTCCTCCCCTCCTCCTCCCTCCACCCTTCCAATTCCCCACACTAGTGCTCATGTTCTCTTCCCCTCGTGAAATAGTGCCTAAAAATAGTGCCGGATCAATGCGCGGCATATCATTAGCTGGCGAGTATGTCCTGAAAACCACAGGGATAGCATTTCTCACTCTCTCCTCTCATTGACGAAATCCTCGCTGGCAGCGACAGAGTAGGGCTGGCACTGGAGGTGTCGACCATTAACTTGTTGGGGATCTTCATGCTGGCGAGTGTGGGAGATCGGGGTGTCGTGGACGATGTGACGTGGAGTTGAGATTGGGGATGGCTATGATAATTTAGATCCGTAAGATGAGTTGGATTGTCATTTAGTGTGTGTTTGTTGTTTATTTATTTTTATTTTTTTGGAGGGGAGAGGTTGGGGATGGGGGAGAGGATACAGCTCTTTCGACTCTACAAAGTATTTCCTGTGAGCTTCGCAGGAAGTTTAGAAGGGTTTCTGAATGATTTTTGTCTGCTGGGATAATACTAGATTGTAAAGCGCATAGAGGCTGCTCTCGAGTGGGATATGCGCTATATAATCGCAATCCATTATTATCAGGGAAACATGTGCACAGGGATTCCATATTCCCTCTCAGTGGGTTTGATGCCTCTGTGCTTTGGAACACCAGAATGCAGACGTTGGAGGGGAGAAATACAAGAATGGAAAGAGAGAAGAATGTGGAAGGAAGTTGTGGTTGTCGTGGAAGTCGTGATATCGTCGTTGTTATGCTCTAAACGCGTTAGTCCATTCCAGTAAATTTGACAACGGAGACAGGGAATACATTCTGAACACCTTTTACCAATACCAAAAGATGGTTGAATGTGGTGAACGTTTTTAGCATTTCTTGTGGTCGTCAGCGCGGCTACATATTTGGTTTTAGTGATGGAGGCTATCCATTATCCAAAAAGATTCTTTGGTGGGAAGTTTTCAGCGTTCACTATTCTGTCGACCATTCGCTAAGCAAGGAAAGGGAAGCAAATGTACTTTAAGGGGGGTGCAATCAAAAGTAAATTCGCATAATGTATAGAATTGTATCTATTTTGGAAAGTCTTTGGAAGTAATATGCTTACTTTATATAACAAATCATTATGTTAGTTTATAATTTTGACAAAAAAAGATTTTGACATGTTAAATTATACACAATAACAATAATATTATGTTTACCTTTATCAAAAAACAAAACGCACAATTTACAACAAGTCTGTAGTTATTTAAAACACCTATTGTTTGCTTCGTTTAGACGACATGCATCGGCGATTGTTTAACGCTAACTGAACGCTAACTAACCAATGAGAATAGAGCAAAGTAGTATCAACTCAGTTCGAGTATTACAATGTTGATCCCCACATTTGACGAGCACGACTGCATCTCCTCTGGGATGTAATGCTCCTCTCAGCCCGAGTTTTCCATGACAGGCAGGGTCGAAGTTCCCCGCCTCTTAAATGACCTTCCAGTGTCATAAGGAGAGTTAAACCAAAACCACCACCAACAGATTCTAAGCACTTATTTATTAGCTCTGAAATTCCTAAAACTGCTCACCCCTTTGTTTTGTCCACCACAGACATAAATAAAACGTTTTTCTACGTCACAGCGTCGGGAAATTATTTATAGAAGCCATATAATATTTCCTTACGCAAGAGAGCTCGCGTTCCCTATAAATTACTTATTACGCCTGATAGAACAATCAAATTATAAGAATATTTGATTTACTTCCATTGCGTCATCAGGACAGCTTAATTACGAGAACGCTCGTGTCTTTTCTTTATCACAGTTTTGCGTCTTTCTTTTACGAGCATCTTTGAAAACAAGACCCCGAAGGACTGTTCTTTGTATCATGGGTTTTCTACTGATGGCTGTAATTCGGTTAATTAATATTCGATTATTTGATTCTTTTAGAAGACTCAAAAGCAAGATTTGCAAACATTTTTAATAGTTCTGTTATGGTTATATACCGGTGTCTGTGATGTAATGGTTAGGGTCTTCGCCTATCAAGCAGAGGATGGGAGTTTGACCTCCCACTTTGGTTTCTCCATCTATCTGTTGGCATTTTGCATTCCCCTTAGCCCGGGTTTGCTCAGACAGGCAGGGTTAAAAAAATCCACCCCTTTAATGACCTTATAGTTTAGCAAATGGCATAAAACAAAAAACCAACAACAGAATCTTAACTCTTTTGTTTCAAACATACACGTAGGCCTATCTATCCTGTGGGGGGCTTCTAGGTCAAACGATGCGAATTCGATTTTGGCTTGTTTTCTTTGCATGAAACGAATAATCTGTTGGTCTAAAATCCGAAATAGTTTACTTTATAAAGTTCAATTGACCTTCTCTCACAGTAGGTAGGCTTTTATTAGATTTTTTAAAACTTTTTAGTATACAGTTTCTTTTATTTATCTGGATTTTAAAAACGACTTATTGATCAGCTTTGCTTCACCCTGTACCTGATCACAGAGAAGAAAATGTTTTGCAAACAAGTAGATTCTACAAACATGTCCAAAGCGTCAACTCAATCAACGAGCAGCGAGGGAGGAGATTTTTACCTACGGGTAAAAATGTAAACAAGTGACGTATAAAACACTCTTTATTATCGCAATCCTTGTCTTTCTTTTTTGTTGTCCGTCAGTTTTACAGCATTGTCTGGCACCGCCGGACGGTGGTGGACGCTCTCTTGTGATCTTTTGGTTTGGTTTGGTTTTGGTTTTAACGCCCCGTGTAACCCTGTAAGGTCATTTACGAGGCGGGACCTCTGAATTTTACGTCCATATCCGATAGGACGGGGGTCAGAGCCATGGAAACTTCAAAATAAAATTCGACCCTGGGACCTTCTCATCTGTAGGCGGGCGCACCACCGCTCGGCCATCGACGCCCCCTCTTGTGATCTACTCCTACTCCTTTCTAAGTGTTCCAATTGTCTTTATCTACGTGTTGGCACTATAATGACCTTATAGTGTCGACAGTGCCTCAAAACCTGAACAAAACAAAAGTACTGGCGTCTGTGGTGAAGTAATCAGGCTCATCTCTTGGCATGCAAAAGAAGGGCTTCTAATCTTTGTAGCAATATCTTCCTAAGCCCTGGCCGAGTGAGGAAAATGTACACAGCTTTTGTATTGCCTACATGTGTCTAAAGAAAAAAGAATGATTTACGCCATTATGAAGGAGCAGAGACGATATGATCTTGGAGTATTGCAAGGGGTTTGTGGCTTGTTTGGGGTTTTACGGCTCCATCGACACTATAAGATCATTTCAGTGCCAAGAAATACTTTTGGTCTTTGTCCACTTTGTACTCTTTAGAGGGATTTTTATTAAAAAGTTAAAAAGTGTAATAGCACCATTACTTAAAAGAAATATTTTTTTACAATGGGTATATAGCCTAGAAAAAAAAGATAATAATCATATTAACAGCAAATAATCAGGCCCCGCGCTGCTTTCACCATATCATACAGAGAGAGAGAGAGAGAGAGAGAGAGAAAGAGAGAGAGAGAGAGAGAGAGAGAGAGAGAGAGGAACAAAGAGAGAAGAGTATCAAGTACGTGTTCTGGCCATTCTTTGATTTGTTTTCTCCATTTCTAACTCACAGCGACAAGCCAACTTGACAACGAGAAATTAGATAAGATCATTGAAATTCTTGTCATATCGTAGAGTCTGAAAGCAAAAATTGAGTAAATTTTGAAGACAATAAAAACGAAATCGATGTTTTGAATGGACCCTGCCAACGTGTGTGGGGGGAG
>JAUKPP010267775.1:0-11423 GCA_032273245.1 Phyllaplysia taylori
TACCTTGGCTGTGAGAGGCTGTGTGTTCGCGTCAACAAGCCATTTTGGGAGGCGGGATATTATACCCAGGCCCTACCAGACCCCAGAACCTGATATCAACTGCATTGTACCTGATCAAATGAAAAAGACGCCTTCATTAAGTTAACACTCCCAGAAATATCCATCGCTTTCTAGCTTCAAACAATAAAACACTTTCTCTTTCGTAAAACATGAAGCCAAAGCTTGGTAGATCTTATTTCTTTTGGATAAGCAGTTTTGACCATCTTTTTATTAGTTTACTACAGTGGTTTATAGCAGTCCTTCTCTTTGGTATACTGGTGCGCGTTTTTGACGCCATGACCTAAAAATGCCTTGTGCCGCTGGCTCCTTTTTATAATGCCTTCTCAACCAACATAATCTTATAAAGTAGCCCAGACAAAATTTAAATGACCAATGAATGATGTGTAAAAAACCATTTACTTTTATCTATTATTGTTTTAGAGCCATTTCAGTTTAGAATCGATCAATATAAAAAAAGCACCCTGTATTACTACCCCCAGCAGACTCAATAACATCGAGAAAACATGCTAATAAACAACAGCGTTTTTTACATGCTCTGAAATTCAACATATTGACAAGATCTTTCATTGTCTATAGCCTGGTACCCATTGACACGTGGGTGTGGTGATGAAAATTCATTCAAAGTGTCCTTCCTAAGGACACAACGTTGGGCCCAAGTTGGGATTCAAACCCGCAACCTCACAATTACGAGTCCAGGCAGCCTAAGTACTAGGCCACTGACGCCACTGCAGGTGACGTAAAACTGATAACCAAACCAAACCAAGCCCACAGGGCAATACCATGAGAGAAATGACATAGGTTGGAGTACCTCCTCTTTGCCCTTGTAAAATATGGCCGCCACTGAGCACGTGCAGTAGAGCGTTAAAAAGACAGACAATTTGCAGCAAAGTAACAAGGCCCCGTAGAAATAATAAAAGCCTGCCCTTTCCCAACTATTATTTTAGTATAGCTCATATTGAGATTTGCCTGACATCAAAATGGCTTCTTTGAAGTACGTGGCCACTCTTCTATAGATTTTTATGGTTAAACTCCATTCAACCAAAGTGTTTTCTCCGCCTCTTTCTACAAGGCTCAATAGGAAGAATCTTTGGCAAACATGTGCAGAGACAACCATCAACCAACTCTCATGTGACATCGCATCTAGAGGTGAGGAAAGAGCAGCTGTGGACGTCTGCTGTCTGCCTGGACTACTTGGATCTTGAGCAAATTGATGGTATTTTCTGGTATGGTTTAGTTTGATTTTGGTTTTGGTTTTATGCCCCTGGGAACAATATAAAGGTCATTTATGAGGTTGAATCTCCTTATTTAATTTAATATCTGATAAAAGATGTTGGAGCTGTTAAAACAGGCAAAAAAAACCCAGAAAAAATCCTGGTGAACCTCCTAGGATTGGTACCCAGGGTCTCATTATTGATAAGTGCTGGAGGTTTTTCGGATTACCATTAACATAGTACAAGTTACTGGCGCTGTGGTGTGGTGGTTAGGCTCATTGTCTATCATTTGGAAGACCCGAGATCGATCTTGCGTGTGGACAATCTACATTTTTTTCTGATGGGATTTTGCCACCACAGTCTAGATTGGCCCTGAGAGGCAGGGTTGAAGTAGCCCGTCTCTTAAATGACCTTTGCTACAGTCTTCCAGGGGATGTAAAACCGGTAATCAAACAAACAAATAATTAAGTACTAGCTTGTGACGAATTTACTGATGCACCTCTGTTACTCTCATTGATGAGAGATTAGGATTTGGAGAAAAGATCTCTCGCCAATGGTCGGAAAACTCGGCCACTCTTTCCCTATTACGTCACTCAGCATGTCAACTTGCCGCCTCCTTGGGGCTGAGAAAACTCAGCCACATTTTTTTAACTTGAGATTGATGATTTAATTGGTTTAGAGAGAGGATTCCACTTGGACACCGACAACTCTAGCGTCAGCCCAGCTGTAAAGAATAGTTACCCCCGCCCCCTCAAATGCTGTCAATGTTAAAATAAATTTGCTATGTCAGGCTTTGAATATTTTTGGTATTACAAGCACATAGACTCAATGACCGTTCAACATAAACATTTCTATTTCGGTCCCATTATGACTTAGTGTGACGACCCGAGGCTGACAACACAGACAGAAGCTTATTTACCAATGCTTGCCAAGTATATGTTGTAACAATACGTTGTACCATGAAGTGCATTTAAGAAAGAGTCTATAAAAAGGCAATTCGCTACAACATGTAAAAAGTGGCTCAGCTTTCCACCCGACTTTTTTGGCTCCGCTACCAGTTTCTTTGAACTTTAAATCAAAGAAATTAATTAAAGGCTCATATCCTGTTGCCATGCAGTAAATCGCCCGCTAACAAACTAATGCCGAAGTAGGCTGCTGGGTTCGAGCCCCAGAAGCTTCATGTTCATTTTTTAAAAAGTTTTCATGGCTCTGGCACCCATCCAATTGGAGAGAGACATATATCTGCATTTAGTTTCGTTTTTAGTTTTATGTCCTTTGCAACACTGTAAGGTCTTTAAAGAGACAGGCTACTTCGACTCTGCTTGTTAGGCCAATCCAGATAAGAAGGACGAATATCAGCAGAAAAACAAAAGCAAACTGCTTGTGGGATCAAACTTTGATCTTTTACCTCACATGTGAAGAGCCTCACCATTACACCACGGCATCTGTACTTTTCTAGTTTTGAGTTGGACGGACTATATTGTGTGTTACTACTATCCTGATGCACTTCCTGGTGCTAAAATGACCTTACAATGTCAAGTGCCATTATCCCCCATCAAAACAAGCCGTGATGTGGGATGTGTCCACATTTTGTTTTGGTTTAGATGCTACTTTTACATCCCTTGCAACACTATATGACTATTAAAAGAGACAGGCTACTTTGTCCTTGACTGTCAGGGCCAATTTGGTTGAGAGGGTTGAATCCCAGCAGGAAAATACATGCTCATTGGCACATGGGATCGAACTCGGATTATCTGCATGATAGGTGAAGCGCTCACTGTTACACCACAGACGCAGGCACGTACCACATGTGTGATAAAGTGAGCCTTTCTAATGTGAGTAGTAACATCGCAGATAGAACTAGAACCTTCGTTAAACCCTAAACAAACAAACCAACAAACCTTTTTAGTACGAGCAACATCATCCCTGATAGAATCTTCTTTACACCCTAAACAAATACAATGTATCCAAACAAAGACCAACGAACAAACAAACAAACAAACAAAAGAAATACACGTAAAGTGTTTTCTCCACCTCTTTCTACAAGGTTCAACAGGAAGAATCTCCAGCAAACTCATACAGAAATGATCACCAACCAACAGTTAAGTCCTCTGATATTGATATGATATCGCATCTGGAGACAAGGAGAGAGCAGCTCTGGACGTGTACCGTCTTGTAAATGTCTTGGGTCTTGGTGCTAGGGACAAGTGAGGCAAGTAACTATTGGTTTGGTTTGATATTGATTTGATTTTACACCCCTTTTAACACAATATGGTCATTTATGAGGTCAGGTTGGATCTACAAATTTGACATCCATCTCCGATAAGGCATGTCAGAGCCATCAAAGCAAGAAAAAATAAGAAAAAGACTCCAAAACGTTGCACCTTCAAGGATTTTAACCCAGGACCTCTTTATTTGTCAATAGGCGCTCTAGGTTCTTTGGACTTCTATCAACAAAGTAGTAGTAAGTTGAGCTGTTGTGTAATGGTAAGGCTCATGGCCTATCATGTGGAAGACCTGAGGTCGATCCCACGTGCGAACAACCTTAGAGTCTCCGTTTTTCTGCTGGGATTCGTGTCTCCCAGCCGGGGTTGGCTCTGACAGGTAGGGTCAAAGTGGCCCGTCTCTTAAATTGCATTTCAATGTTGCAAGGAATGTAAAACTGGTAACCAGACAAGCAAACTATCAATTAAGTACTCACTTGCTTGTGATGAATTTACTCAAGCGCTTCTGTGTCTCTCATTGACGAGGGTTTAGGATTCGGAGAAGACATCTTGTGTTGCCATGTGGGAAAGTTCCCGCTCGCAAACTAATGCAGAGGTACCGGGTTCAAACCCAAAGAGCACCACCCATATTTTTTTTTTTTTTACAGTTTTAATGGTTCTGGCTTCCATCCTAATAGAAATAGGAGTACATTGTATTCATTTCTGTGGATTTGTTTCAAAGCTTACATTCTTTGCAACACCATAAGGTCTACTTCGACTCTGCTTGTTAGGCCAATCCGGGCTGACTGGGGCAAATCTCAGTGGAAAACACAAAAAGTGCGCATGTGGGATTGAACTCGAGTGTTCTGCGTGAAAGATGAAAAGGCTAACTATTACACCCCAGGTCCTGCTTCTGGTAGTGTTCCAAAGGAGGTAATATATGTATAAACAAATCTTCCAACTAGCCTAGAATTCAGAAACTGTATCTGTACGTCATGCAGTTCTCTTAATGTAACTAAACTAACAGGTCTTTTTTTGTAATCCCTGGGTAAACAGTCTACTGTTGAGGCTGTCGGTCTCATAGAAATGAGGTTGGGGTTTGAATCCCAACTGGGTTCCGATGTTTTGTCCTCGGGAAAGGCATTTTACATGAGTCTTCTTGACTTCATCCAGGTGGAAATGGGTACCCGGCCACAGACAGCGAAAGCTCTTGTCACAATTGATTTTAGTGATTGGAACCTTGTAAATGGAAGCTTGCACCGTATGCTTCCCAGGCAAATTAGAAGGTTTCCCACAGACTTACTTAGGTCTACCAGGGTAATAATACATGTAGATTGTAAAGAGCTTAGAACCTGCTTTTGAGAGAAGAGAGAGAGAGACTAGAGAGATGGTGTAATGGTTGGGATCTTTGCCTATCATGTGGAAGACTCAATTTCAATCGCACCTAAGGACTAGCATCTGCTTTTTCTGCTGGGATCCATCCTTTAAATGAACTTACGGTGTTGCAACGGATGTAACACTGGTAACCAAACCAAAGAGAGATATGCGTCATATACATGCACTCATTATTTATTGCTAATATTTTCTAACCCTTCCAGCTTCCAGTTCACTATATCATCCATATAATTTGATGTTTCTATTTTGCAGAGAGCTGTCTTGAAAAGGAGCAAAAAAGTGAGTTAGAAGCCAGAGGAGAAAACAACTTTATTGTTAAGGTCCATGCTCCATGACAAGGAAAGAAAATATTATTAAGTAGGTATAATTAACTAGATGGGAGTTAAATAATTATAGAGGCACCAGTTTCTTCGACTGTAAAAAGCGATCGATTCACGTACCATCCAATGAATGCAGAATGCATTTGCACATATATACGCAACAATCCCATTGGCGTTGTAATCTAATGGTTAAGCTCTTCGCCTGTCATGGGAAATACCCGAGTTCGATCCCATGTGTGTACAATCTGCGTTTTTTTGTACTGGGATTTTTCCCTCTCAGCCTGGGTTGGCCCTGGCAGGCAGGGCGAAGTAGCCTGTCTCTTAAATGATCTTACAGGGGTACAGGGGATGAAAAGTTGGTAACCAAAAACGAATCTGAGGTAAAAAAAAAAAAAAAAAGCAATTCGAAAGAAAATTTTTTAAATTTTTGTTATCCTCAACACTCACCTCGGCTCCTGGTATTATTTCTTTGATCAGCCGCACCCCATTCCGGGACCGGAATTGTATGGTAAAATAACTCATTCACTTTTTTTCTCGTTTCTTCACTTGGGAAACTCGGCCACTTCTTTATGAAAAAAGTCGTTCAATTTTCTGTGCAGTGGTCTGGGAATGAGTCCCCAACCCATGAAAATTAGCCACATCAGTGCAGTTTTTTGTAGCTTTTGCACACATCCGGTCCAGAACATCAGTCTGATGTGTATGTTTGTGGATCGCTTGGGCCTCTTGTTCTCACTGGAGTAATCTTTAGGTTCCCCTGCTGGATTTCAATCAAATTGAAGCGCGATGAAATCAGGCACTCGTTGATTTTTGGACATTTTGAGTTATTGGTATCATGTTAAACCTTATGAATTTCACTTGCTGCATGTGAAATCATCAATTTATCATGTGTTGAAGTCGAAATATTTGCAAATTTGATTATGTCATCAGAAGGAAAATTTGAGAGAAAATGCCCATAAATGAATGTGTAGGCTAACAACAGCCAAAGAAGCCGGTGCCTCTATAAAGAAAGAAATAACTTTAAGTTATCTCGTGGCTTTCAATTAGTTTTTTTGAGGGGGGATCGTGTTTTTTCTTTTCTGTATAGATTGCAGCATTCATGTTTGTGACATCACCGACACATTAATGATTAATTTATGTGTTCTGATTACGATTTTTCAGTGGTATTTTACTATGTCTTTAATGTGGCAATGTATTGGGGCAGAGATGCAATATATGCATAAAATAACTCAATGAGAAACAGACACGCAGGAGTGCAGCTCTGAAACTAGCATGTGAAAGCCATCACGGTACTTTGATGAGAGAAAGCAATCTTTGCAAGACACTTTTAGTTGACTGAGCAAGGGCAGGCCCAGGACAAAGGCACACTGGAGCAAATTTGCTGGGTAAGGCATTCAGTCTCAAGTGCAGAATCAGGAGCAAGCTCACATGAGCAATCACACAGAAGAGCCTCTTAGGACCAAGCACTTAGGACCAAGCACTCAGGACCAAGCACTTAGTATCAAGCACTTAGGACCAAGCACTTTGGAGCAAGCACTTAGGACCAATCACCTAGGACCAAGTACTTTGGAGCAAGCACTTAGGACCAAGCATTTAAGACCAAGACTTAGGACCAAGCACTTAGGACCAAGCATTTAAGACCAAGACTTAGGACCAAGCACTTAAGACCAAGCACATAGGACCAAGCACATAGGACCAAGCAATTAGGACCAAGCACTTTGGACCAAACACTTCTTAGGACCAATCACTTAGGACCAAGACTTAGGACCAAGCACTTAGGACCAAGCATTTAAGACCAAGACTTAGGACCAAGCATTTAGGGCCAAGTACTTAGGACCAAGCACTGAGGACCAAGCACTGAGGACCAAGCACATAGGACCAAATACCTAGGACCAAGCACTGAAGACCAAGCACACCCGATGGAGCAAGCACGTAGGACCAAGGACATAGGACCAAGCACTTAGGACCATTAAGAGTAAGCACATAGGACCAAATACCTAGGACCAAGCGCTTAGGACCAAGCACTGAAGACCCAAGCACTCAAGATCTAAGCACATCTGATGGAGCAAGCACATAGGACCAAGCACATAGGAATATGCACCTAGGACCAAGCACATAGGACCAAGTACTCAGGAGCAAACACTCATTAAGACCAAGTACTTGGGACCAAGCACTTAGGACCAAGCACTTAGGACCAAGCACTCATTAGGACCAAGCACTTAAGACCAAGCACTTAGGAGCAAACACTCATTAAGACCAAGTACTTAGGAGCAAGCACTCATTAAGACCAAGCACTTAGGAGCAAGTACTTATTAGGACCAAGCACTGAAGACCAAGCACACTCGATGGAGCAAGCACACAAAGACAAGCACGCAGTAGCCAGCAGGCAGAAGAATGCAACCAGTGACTCAGAAGCAAAAGCTCGGTATCAAATAAGCAACATGCAATGATTTGTAGGAGCAAACACCAGGACGGAAGCAGGATAGAACAGAGAACTCCATCATCAAGCTGACTAAGTTGACGTCTGCAAAGAATTAATACTGCCTGCGTAGAGCCTTGGCCCTTTTCAGAAGATCACGTGATGCCATGACGCAATGACGAGATAGTGGGGTTTCCCGCGCGTGGTTTCGGGTCGTTTGAAGTTCAAACTCCATACGGTATAAACTTCATTCTCATTCTGATGATGAAAGCGGTTGCAACAAAGCTATCGAAGTCGTTTTCGTTTTTCGTTCGTCTCGCGTTAGAATGACATCGGGTCTGACCGTGGCACTGAAAATTAAGAACATTTCTCGTCATTGCATCATTGTCTTGCGATTTCTTCTATTAAGTTCTATACGATCACCAAGAGTAGACAAAAGCAATATTTTTCTCCTGCCAAAGGAGCGACACATGACCTTACAGAATTGTATTGAAAAGCCTTCATCAGCATTGCAAAGGCCTACCAGTGCTGGTGCAATATCCAAGACAAACCTACAGAATATCAACAAGATTCCCAAGCAGCATCGGCTCAATGTTTTCTTAACTGATTCCATTTTTATGTTTGCAGGGTAAAGAAATAGAAATAAGATTTTTTTTTTTAAAAGAAAAAAAAAGAAAAAGAAAAAGATAAGGAGGAGAAGAAGAAGATGAAGAAGAAGAAGAAAAAGAAAACCAATTGAGAAAGAGGAAAAGAATTATTCACACATCATAAGAGTATTGAATTTTTACTTTTATTAAAAAAGATCTTGAGCTCTATCTTGTGTGAATGATTTTCACAAAGAATACAATGTTGAAAAGGAAAACCTTTCTTGTTGCTGTCGTCTTATCAAGCTCATTGTTGTTTTGATTGTGACTTATCTTGTCTTGGTGTCTACATATGGTTAGACTAAAAAGTTAGTTTGGTTTTGGTTTTACTTTACTTTACACACCTTGCAACATTGGCACTAAAGAGAGGGCGCCTGCTATTTAGATGTCCACCTCCGACAGAACAGGAGGCCACGCCATAAAAATAAAAACTACAACATGCATTCAAATCAGTCGTCCTGATGACATGGTTCGGACTTCGTTTCAGTCTCAATCCTTCCGAGGTCTGGGGGAGAGCTGTTCATGTTGTAATGTTGTTAGCTCAATACATGCAGCAGTAGTAGTTGTACCATACATTATACATATGCAATGCTCAAACTCACACCACCCTCTCTACCGAGATTGTCTTTGAAGTAAAGCTCTTCGCCTATAACGCAGATTACGTGAGTTTGATCCCCACATTGTCTCTGCTGGGTTTTCGTCACAGCCCGGGTTAGCCTTGATAGGCAGGGTCAAAGGAGCTCACCTCTAAAAGGACCACTGGCCTCTGTGGTGTAATGGTTAGGCGCTTCGCTTATCACGCAGAGGACGTGAGTTCGAGGCCCGTGTGGGGCAGTTTGTTTGATCGAATCGAGCCCATCTCAGTTTGTCTGCTAGGGCAGTGTCCCTCTCAGCCCGGGTTGGCTCTGGCGAGCAGTGTCCCTCTCAGCCCGGGTTGGCTCTGGCGAGCAGTGTCCCTCTCAGCCCGGGTTGGCTCTGGCGAGCATTGTCCCTCTCAGCCCGGGTTGGCTCTGGCGAGCAGTGTCCCTCTCAGCCCGGGTTGGCTCTGGCGAGCAGGGTCGAAGTAGCCCGTCCCTCACATGACCTTACAACTTAGTGTTGCAAGTGATATTAAACCAAACCAAATCTGAAAGGACCTTGCTTTATCACAATTACCAGGGACGCAAAAACAAAGCCAACAAATAAGTCCTGTAATGGGAGATCCACCCATGTACATGTAGGCTATATACATCACATGTACCAGTATGAGTATGATGCAGAAAACTGAGCGTCTCCAATCGGCGCTGTGGTGTAATAGCTGGGGTTTCGTCTATCATACGGAAGACCACGGTTCGATCTCCGATCGCGGACGATCTGTTTTTTTTTTCTGCTGGGATTTTTACCCTCCCAGCCCGGGTTGGCCCTGACAGACAGGGTCGAAGTAGCCCTTCTCTTGAAATGACCTTACAGTGTTGCAGGGGACGTAAAACTGGTAACCCAACCAGTCGTGTCTCCTTGCGGGCCGGGTTAGTGATAGTAGTACATATACATGTAATAGGTCCTCCATTCGCCAGTGTACCAGTGCTGTGTGGTAATGGTTTATAGGCTCTTTACCTATCCATGCGGAAGACTCGACATTGATCCCGCGTGCGGACGATCTGGGTATTTTCCCCTGCTGGGATTTTTCCCTCTCCATTCTCAGCCCGGGTTGGCTCTTACACAGTGAGTGTCAGGCAGGGTCGAACTAGGCCGTCTCTTAAATGACCTCACAGTGGTACAGGGGACGGAAACTGGTGGGTAACCAACCCAAATCTATCCTTGTGGGCCTGGTAGCCTACATAATTATTATTATGCAACAGGTAACAGAAAGTAGGTTCTCCATCCGCCTGTTGTTATTTGTGAACCAACGCTGCGGTGTGTAAGCTAATGGTTAGGCTCTTATCCTATCATCATGAGGAAGACCCGAGCTCGATCCTACGTGTGGACGATCTGGGGTGGGTTTTTTTTGTTGCCCTCTCGGTCGGGTTGGTCCTGACAGGCGAAGGTCGAAGTAGGCCGTCTCTTACTAAATGACCTACCGTACTATTGTTGCAGGGGATGTAAAACTAAAACTGGCAACCACCAAATCGGGGAGTGGAGGAGAAAGGAATGTCCCCTCCAATGTGAAACTTCTCATCCCCTCCACTTCTCGAGCCGAAACTGCGGCATGACGTTTAAAGTACCGTACTTTAAGTGTCTTTTCAACGACCCCACTGTTGCAAGGGATACAAAACTATCAACTAAACCAAATTGAACGCCTGTCGTATAAAAAATTTGCTCGAACTTGAAAGCCAAGGTCCTCTTTCTTGCACTGGAATAATGATATTAATGATAAGGCACATCGCCTTTTACAATGTAGGCCTACAATTACACAGAAAACGGGAGTTCGATACCGGTAGCCGACCTACACTGGTAGGCTCCGACGTCTGTGGTGTAAGTGCAAATAGTGTAACGGTTTACCTCTTTGCCCACCATACGGGAAACCTTTATTTAATATTACCTAGTTCGACTGACGTGCTGAGATTCTCCTTTCTTCTCAGCCCGGGTTTGACTTGACGATAGTGATATATGTAGCACAGGCAGGGTTGAAGCGAAGTAGCTCTTCTCGTGAATGACCTACTGTAGTAACAGTGTGGCAAGGGACCTAAAACTGCTAATACTAATAATCTAACCAAACCGGGTTGAGTTTGACAGTCAGGGCCGAAGTGGCCCGCTTAAGAAATGACCTCCCTGTGTTGCAAGGTGTGCGAAAGAAAAACAAACCCAACCAAACTTACCAAACCAGCTCTTGTCGTAAATGACCTAACAATGTTGCAAGCAACCCAAAACTGCTAACCAAACCAAATCAAACTGGGTGGAGCTCGACAGTCAGGGCCGAAGTAGCCCACTTGAAAAATGATCTCACTGTGTTACAAAGCGTGCGAAGCTGGACTCTCCACCTTTCGCACAGAAGATGGGAGTTTGATCCACATGTTGGATGAACGTCTCCATCTTTCTACTGAGGTGTCGTACCCCTCCGTAGTCTAAAGGGCCTACTCTCAGTCTCAGCGCAGGTCTAAACCAAAGATACGCGTCCCTCAAGGGGGCTCTCGTGGTCTAGAGGTTAGTGGTGTCTGCCTCTCATGCCAATGGTCGTGGGTTCGATCCCCGGACGG
>JAUKPP010267786.1:0-10246 GCA_032273245.1 Phyllaplysia taylori
CTGCTTTTATTTTTCTATAAATGCTCTTTATAAAGAGTAGGGCTCCAGGAATACGAACTTTTAGGAACTGCTCATATATAGAGGCGCCAGCTTTTGGCTATTTCAACCATGGATATCATTCTTGCTTGGGTTTTATTTTGGCACCATTTCCATTTATTAAGTAAATAATTTGAGTCTTGTGTTTTCGGTCACGCTTATATTCTAATTTTTAACTTCTTTCCAAGTCAACTGGAATGAATACTTCAAATGATCAAAATGAATTGTAACAGCAACAATCTGACTTTTATTTCTGATCATTCATAGTGCAGCTCCATACATTTTACACAAATACTTTAAGCTCCACTTATTATTTCCCTTGAATCCTGTATATATTGATGCATTTTAAAAACCATGTTTTTGTAAGCCTGACAAAAAAGTCTTTGTCAACTCTAAAATGTTTGATTTCCATATTTTGAATAAAATCAATAAGAGTGACAAATCATGTTCTAAAAAGAAATGAATATTTCCTGAAAAAGTCAGCTGGTGTGACTGAAATTCATGACTGACACTCTCAATGTGTTCCTCTTCTGGTCAGCTTCAAGCACAAATTCCCTGAAGACCCAAGCGAAGTTCCAGGCGGATTTCTCACGGACATCAACCCTGTAAGTCTTGTGGATGTGTTAAGTCGTACAGTAGGAGAATGAACGGAATTTATGAAGCAAATGAAATAAGTAAAAGTGTGAATGTCAGGTACATGTACCCTTGCGGCACAAGAGATTGGTCCCTTCACCTTGATGACATCCAGAGTCTGGTAAAACCTTGCACCTTTTGTATTTTTAAATACGTGCAATGTAGTTCCAAACTCCCTGTAGCCACTCATGGGAAGAGTGATGACGGAACCTGGAGAGTGATAGAGAGGAAGAGAGAGAGATGATAGATTATGAGGGGGGGGGGGGGGGAGGGGGAGGAGGAGAAGGAGAGATGGGGAGGAGGGGGTTAAATAGGAGGGCAGATATGTATAGGAAACATGAAAGCCTTTTCATAATCATAAGCTTGGTTACAATATATTCTTTTTCATGGGCCAAAGTTAGATTATTTTTGCAGAGATATTTGAGGTGATTAGTGAGATTCACCTTATTAGTTTCTAATTTTTTTTACCGTCTGCCATTCGTCCAGGACTCGCTAGAGTTGGTGCCTGAGGCCTTGGTGGATAAGTCTGTGGCTGGAGCCAAAGTCTACGACAAGTTTCAGTTTGAACGCAATGGTTACTTCTCCGTGGATCCTGACTCGACTCAAAACAAGGTAAGCCATACATTTTTTCAGAGACTTAAGGGTTTTTGTTATTGAAATTCCATGTATTCTTCACGAGGTTATATTAATTACTTTTGGCTCGACTGATCTTGTAAAATGGTAAAGGGGTGTTGGATCATGAAGATTATAGGTTTGGATCACATTTGTGACTTATCCAGATTATTTTTTAGTTTTTTTTAAGTTTGCTACCCTGGTCCTGTCGGAAATGAATTATAGTTTGGGGATTTTGCCTTGTAAATGTTACAAGGGATGTGGAGCTTAGACTGAAACAAAAGAAACAACAACATAGAGCATGTCCTCTGTAACAATTTACACAGCAGTGTCTTTTTTTTAGTCCTTTGGCGTGTAGCCTATCGTTTCTTGCAAGGCCTGGATACCTTGTGAGATGCCTGGGAGGTGAATTCATATTCTGTTCATTTAGTATTTTCATTAGGGATGGGCATTCTCGGGATCTTTTTTTTTTCTTCATATTTTATTTGTATTTTTTAGGGCAAAAATCCTGAGAAGTCTCTCCATCAAATAATGTATAGTTGACCCTGTCCAAGACGGAAAACGAAGGGAGGGAGGGAAAATATCCGTCTTACACAAGTTCCGTCTTAGACAGGGAACTTCAGAGAGGAGGCTGGGTGTGGGGGTGGGGAAGGCTGCCTTAGCTGTATGACATGTGTCAATCATTCCCCCTAATCATCATTGTTGCTTGTGGCTGGTCTAACTTACTGCTTGGCCAATATGTACAGAATAGATCATAACACTACTTTGTTGCCGCCCTCTAGCCCAACCCATCGATGTAGTAATACTTTTAACCAATGCCATTTTCCCTACAGCAGCCTCTCCTATCAATGTAAAATAATGGCAATCGAGCAATGCCTTTCACCCATTTCGCTGCACTAATTCCAGAACATAGTCAGAAGCCTTTTAGCTTCTTGTAACATGTCGTAATAAATGGGAAAAGAACCCATAACTAGCGTGTGCCTGTAAGGGCGGTCCAGGGAAACTTTTTCCTCAACTGGTCGAGAGATCAGAGCGGCAGACAGTGGCCGAATTTCACACTTCTGGCCAGCTGGGGAAATGTCCTGTCAGTGCGCTACTTGGAACCTTGAAAACAGGCTGCGGTCAGATCTCATACCTCCTACCATAGTAACCCTCTGCAATGCTCATGGCACCCCACGCTCCCTGCCCCACCAGATCATACCCTTGCTGCTATTCCCTTCCTTGCCTAGCGGTTGGGGTAAAGATTTGAGCTAGTGGAAACAAAATTTTGGGGAGTTTTGATTCGGATTTGGAATGAACTGGCAACGCTCTTTCCGTCTGGGACAGGTCAGAACTCTTCAAATGAGAGGAAAATGGTTTCTGTTTCCGTGTTGGACAGGTTTCCGTTTTATGCAGGTAATTTTAAAGGAATTTATCAAGGGGGGAGTGGGAAGATTCCTTTTTATACAGGTCTCCGTTTTGGCAGGTTGGACTGTTCACGTATATCTTGTATTTTTTTCATCCAGCTCGTATTCAACAAGACGGTGTCGCTGAAAGAGGACGCAGGGAAAAAACAGTGACAAGTGGTTCTGCCATGTTAGCCATGAGGATTGCAGAGGTGTCTCGCCTCATCACAGGAAACGAAAAGTTCTTGATATCTAGTGTGAGAGTGTTGTCCCAATATCGAAAGTATACTTGCCTTGATTGTGTAGAATAATTTATGCATTACTATAAATTGAATAATTTGAACAGTGACACTTTGATCATCTTACAGAAATTTTAATGACCAAAACTGTTCTTTTATAGTCATTTTGGAATAGAATGGCACAATCAGCCATTGATAACTGAAAATACTCTGTACTAAAGCAAGACTTTAGTGTGGACGTACTTTATATTGATTGGATACAAAATTGACTTTTACCGTATCATACTGAAAGTGTCCATCCGTTGTTTTGTTGGGGATTTGTCACAATCATGATCACTATTTTTAATGTTTAATTCTCCTTTTGAATGTTTTAAATGCCCATATTATTTAATGTTTAATTTGTTTTGTGAAGATTGACATCATGGCTTTGGGTTGGGTTCATTGTATGTGTGAAATGTGAAGTTTTATTTGCACCATCTTTTTGGTGGTTGTCCCATAATCTTTTGTTCCGTTTGGTTTATGCAGCGAAATATTCTTTTAGATTTTTGGTTGTTTTTTTATCCTGTAGGCCTTTATTAGTCTGCTGCTTATCTGGGATCAATACATAGACAAACCCCAGGGATGGACTAAATTTGTCATGAAAACACCAAATAGTTGCTGTTTGAAAATTTTGGTGTTTTTTAAAAAAGTATACGTATGAAAATTAAGATGTCTGGTAGGATTTTAGAGCCATCTTCAAGTTTGTGATAGTTTCGAAATGTCAGGTTGGGCTGTGCTTTAATACCCTCGTGCAGGTGTTAGTGGTTAAGATTTCTCCATCTTTTTACTCTTGCTTATATCTGCAACAGTTTTCTTGCATCTTTAAGCAGACAGTGTCATGAGCTTGAAAGCCAGGCTAGAAACTTTTTGATGAACTGATGTTATATTGAGTCAATGGAAAATGGCTGGCCTCATATATGTTTCAGAAAGGATAATTCTAAGTATTTATTAATATTGATGCTAGATGCACAAAAAACTGAAAATGAAGGTTTTGATACATTATCATCATATGATGTTGTTTTGTAAGAGACTGAAAATCTGATGTGAGTCCTTCTGTTGCTGAGCTGGTGCGTGTAGTGTAGCTGAGCAGGGTTGGAGGTTTGAAATCATCAATGTGTATGTGCTCCATTGCTGTTTCTTGTGCACTGTACTCATTTCAGTGCACCATGCCATCCAGCTTACGTTCTGACACGGAGAAATATGCATGACAACTTGTTGTGAATGACATGTTTAGCATGTTTGTTGCTCTATCTCTTCTTTCAAAATAAAAACTCATATTTATATAAGGATACCTTTCATGCCAATGTATTTGTCATTCAAGTTTATATTTGTATTGCTATATGAGCCATTGTTGGTTGGTTTGCATAAGGACAAAGCTTGTAGTGAAGTGTTTGACTCTTTTCAAAACAACCAACGAATATACATGCATTGTCAAAATTACTGGTATCTGTGGTGTAATGGTCAAGCAGCCCCTGCGGGGATTTTATGTCCCTATTAACCTGGGTTGGCCATGACTGGCAGGGGCGGAGTAATCTGCCTCGTAAATGACATTACAGTGTTTAAGGGGGATAAACCAAAACCATCAAACCAACATTCTTAAGATTGTAGTTGAGTTACTTTGCAGTAGCCTACAAAGCAATCAGAGGGTTGCAGGTTTGAATCCTAGCTTGATGTTGTGTTCTTGGAAAAGGCACTTTTCTCAAATTTTTCTCACTTCACCCAGGTTTGAATGGGTACCGGGCTATAGACAGCTAACGATATTGTCCGTATGTAAGTACTCTATGCTTCCCCAGGAAGTTGAGAAGGTTTCTGAATGACTTGGTCTGCTGGGGTAATGATAATTGTAAAGCGCATAGAACTTGCTTTCGAGCAGGGATATGCGCTATATAAATGCAATCTATTATTATTATTACTATTATTGTTCAGAGGATAAGAGTTCGACCCCCACTAATAATAAACGTCTCCATTTTTCAGCTGAGATGTTGTCTTACTCTCAGACTAGACTGGCCTTGACAGGCAGGGTCGAAGTAGCCCGCCTCAAAAATTACCTTTCAGTGTTTCAAGGGGTGTGAAACCAAAACTAAACCAAAGATAGGTTTGCTCAACTTTGTCCAAATTATTGTGCCCCATGATTTGTAGAGTTCTTTGATCTATGAGATCTTAGTTTCACCTGATTTGCCTCTTTCTCTATCGTCATCTGTGGTATAATGGTTAGGCTCTTCTCCTATTACACAAAAGACCTGAGTTCGATTCCAACATGGGCGCAAGCATCTGTTTCTTTTTGCTGGAATTTGACCTTCTTTACCCAGATTGCCCCTGACAAACAGGATTGAAGAAGCCAGTGAAAATATCTTCAAAGAGGAGAAAAAAAAGCAACCTAATCTGTATAGGCCTTCATGATTTGCATAACATTTAATTTGTCATGATTGTGCCTCATTGTCATTGTGTTTGATGTGATAATGGTTTGTGTTGTATTCAAGCCAAAATGAAAGTGAGACCCTCATAAACAAAGTTGTGGCTTGATTCTACCTTGACCTGAATACCATACAAGCCATTTAATTTTATGATTTATATTCACTCTGAATTTTTTTAGTGGAGTTATTGATTCTGTCATAGAGGACGTTAAGTAGTACATTTAGTCAACGTAAGAGTAGTATTCGCATTCCACACTGAATATTTTGTCCCTATGTATATTTTAATTCAGGTTTAGCAAAACTTTCGTATAAAATTTTAATTGCAAAGCTTTACATGAGGTAGGGTCTTTGTCTGAAGATTTTTATAGATATCGTGGTTATATTGTTATTGCCAGCGTAGGCTCTTCGCCTATCAGACAGAATAGACGTTTGTGATGTAAGGGTTAGGATTTTTGCCCATCACATGGAAGACCCAATGTTCTATCCCACGTAAGGACGAGCATATGTGTTTCTCTGCTGGGATTCATTCCTCTCAGCTCCGGTTGGCCCTGACACTATAGGCAGGTTCGAAATCGAAGTAGCCCGTCTCTTAAATGACCTTACATTGTTGCAGGGGATGTAAAACTGGTAACCAAACTAAATCAAACAGCGGAGTGACTTAGTTTTACCTGGACATGAATACCACACCAGCCATATATTTATTATTTATGATCATTGAATTTTTCTATGGAGCTATTGATCGTGCCGTAGAAGAGATATAATACGATCGTGCCGTAGAAGAGATATAATACGTGTAGTATTAGACTAAGGAGCAGTATGTTTAAACAATAAGAGTACAGTCAAACCTGTCTAAGACGACCACCCAATATCGAGAAAAAAGTGGTCGTTTTAAACAGGTGGTTGTCTTAGAAAAGGATGATATATAGGAAAAATATAATTTGGGAGTCGATGGAAAGTGGTCGTTTGTGCAGGTGGTCGTCTTATACAGGTGGTCGCTTTAGCGGTTCAATTGTGCTCATCGAAAACGTAACATGGTTGCCTGTATGGCGTGGGGACCCTGTAGTGCACTTGTGGAAACACATTCCACACAGAGGGCTTTGTTCCCACATATTTGTCTTAACTTAGGTTCAGCAAAACTTTCTCAGAAAGTTTTAATTGTAAAGCTTTATTACAGTATACCGTAGCACGTGTATGTCTTGAGGGTTTTTTATGGGGTAGACTATATATGGTGGTGACAACCGTCTGTTAACAGCTTCTTCGTCTATGACATATAAGCAGGGTTGAGAATCGTCCGCCTAAAGTCGTAATTCTGCTCATCGCTAGGCTCACCTTGCCTTCCGCTTAGCGAAACGCGGCTTCCGACTTTTTATTATATTCTGCACTTTAACTTTAATAATTTTATTGCTCTAATTGTAGTTGTTGGTGTTTTTTTTTACTTTAAAACCATTGTGACAGATTAGGGCTGCGAACCAGCCCAGAGTAGCCACATTTTGCGATTTTACACCTTGTTTTTCCGGAGCACATGTCCCTGGTTTCCCCCCCCCCCCCCCCCTTAATTTTTCCGATTTTATTTTGTTACTGGCTATTCTCAGCCCTTCTAGGGACGCATAATTGGCGCCGTGATGTCTTGGTTAGGCTCTTCGCCTGTCACCGTCATGCAGAAGACCCGAGTTCAATCCCGAACGCGAACGGTTTAGAGTTTTTTTTCTGCCGGGATTTTTTCCCTCTCGGCCCAGGTTGGCCCTGACAGATAGAGTCGAAGTAGCCCGTCTCTTAAATGACCGTACAATGTTGTAGGGGGGGCGTAAGACTGGTAACAAAACAAAACCATTTCACCACAGACGCAGATTGACATGTTGAAATCCTAGGGAGATTTATTAGGTTATTATATTTTAAAATTTAGTTTTCATGGCAAAAACATTAATACGTGTACATGTAATACATTATTATTAAGTATTTGAAAAATAAAAATTGTGTCGTTTCAATCAATGTGATTCACGAAAACACCACAACAATATTCATATATAGCCACTCTCCTCCGAGCTGGCTACATCTACTTCATCTAAGCTACAAAGAACGTTACATTCATTATTCTTGTGATCATTCTTGTAAACTTCTGGTCATTCTTGTAAACTTCTGGTCATTCTTGTAAACTTCTAGCGTATGACTATCTGTGACAAAGGATAGAACACAGTTTCCAGATTTTGGCCCAAGATCTGTATTCTGATGTTTCACTGTTTGGCAGCCCTTTTTCTTTAATGACAAGCTGTAAAATGACAGAGTTGTTTTATGCCACGAGATCAAAATGTTTACCCCCCATGGAGGTGCGGGGCCCCAACTTAACTAAAGGAAGCAAAGAATGCACCTCCTGCTCTGATGCATAATGATAATAATAATAATGATATAATAATAATAATAATCGACTATATTTATATAGCGCATTTCCTCGCTACAAGGCGACAAAAAGCGCATCTTAACTGAAGCCGCTCTCCTCAGTTTAAACAATAAGAATACATATAAAAAACGTAACATGGTTGCCATGTATGTGAAATTCAGTCATTGTGACTTACCCCTGAGTTCTAGCAGGGAATCGCAGAAAAATCAGAAGAAAACGTTAACAAGAGGTGAGAAGCTGACAAACAATTTTATATTCTTAGATGATTTTTTATCTTTCTTAGGGTGAACGCGTTGCACTAACTCCGGCCGTTTCAGTACATTGCACTAGGCTTGTTGTGCTCAATTTGGCAATGCTCGTCGTCCTTTGTGAGTAAAGCAGTCAAGGGGAAGAAAATTATAACCAACCTTATCAACTCAATCGCAAAGACAAAAGTGAAAAAAGTTTGCAAAAGCTATTGGCCGGCCAGCCAGGGGATTGATTGTAATCTTGCTCTTCCGCAACACACTTGCTGTCTGAGAACACACCTATACGGCTTATTTGTCAGACATAGCAGCAGGGAGGTGGTGGATGGAATCACGGCAAACGAGACGTGGCAGATAATCCTCACGACCCACGCGTCACCCTCCGTGTTCGCGCCATGCTCCCACAGGAAGAGGGACGAGAGGAAAGGAAGGAAACTCAGAACAATGCCTAAAACCGGAAGTATTACCAAAGCCGAAGCCCGGCGCATGCGTCGTAGCCGAGAGGAAGGTAAGCAGGCGGCGCACACGCCCTTGTCACGTCTGCTTGATGGCTCGTTCTGTTTCACGCGCAAGGATACTGCGCTGCTTGTAGCGCTGTTCGCACTTCCGGCACCTGCACTGTCTCCAATGACATCGTTGACTAACATCCAGTGAATAACTGGGTTACACACAGCGATCCATTGTATCGTGTTCAGACTTTTCTTTTCTTCTTTTCTGTTTAAAGTCGGGCTGCTTCCTTGCGAGGATCCGGGCTTTGGTGGATGGGAAGCCTGGCCCAAAGCTTGGAGTAGACCTAAACTATTCTGCTCTGCCATTGGTTCGCATTCCTTTGATGGGAGCTTCAATCGTATCTTGATTTCTGCGCCCTGGGGGTTCGCACCCTCCGCTGGAGTTTCTACGTCCGGAAGGTTGTCAATGCCAGAGAACAAACTATCACCGGGCGACGGGGTGGGGACGAAACTAGCATCATTGTAACTGTAACACATCGGGACGTTTTTGTGGATGGTAGCAATCGTTTGAATTTTTTCACTTTTCTTCCTAACATTTTTTACGTTTTTTTCTCTTTTCTCTTTGACACGTACTGTCTTTAGGCCATGCCCTTGTTTTGGACGCTTTGGTTCATCACAATATCTACTATCATTCCTCTGAACAGGCTCTGATATTTCTATGAAATTCGTTGTTGACTGAGAAGAAGTGAATATTGTTGTGGTGTTTTCGTGAATCACCGTACTTTTTCTGCACACTTTCAAAATAGGCTCGGCAGAAGGAAGAGGATGATGAATCTTACTACCCATGTCCTTTTCCGTTCCCATGGGGCTGTAGGTAGGTTGGAAGAAACCTCGCATATTTGCCCTTTTCTTAGTTTTTCGTACATTCTGTGAGCACAATTTCCAAATCCGCTGGTATGAGAACGTAGCTACAGAAATAGCGGGCGCGAGGACAAAAACTAAGAATAGCACAGACCATATGGTGGGTGGGGCACACGTCATTGCCGGCGTGACGTAGTGGTATTCGTGTCCGCTCACCAAGATGGCGACCGGAAGTGATAATGAGAACAAGAAGAAAATCCCACAGCAGACAACAAGGCGCCGGTTGTTGACATGCACCTGGTACTTGAGAGGGTGAACGATGAAGAAGAATCGGTCAAAACCGATGACACCTTGGAGCAAGGTGGACAAGGAGATCATCGTCTGGAAGGAGAAATGGAAAAAATGGAAGTACCTGTAAGTTTTAACGAGATTATTGCAAAAGTACTTCCCTATTAATGTATCACTTTCTGCAACGGTCATTGACTGAACTAAACATTTAATAATAAGATAGCATAAGATAAGATAAGATATCCTTTATTGTCCCAAAAGGGAAATTTGGTTGTTATTGTTGTTTTTCTCTTATTCTACTTTTTTTTTCTAAATACATTGTGTGAAATTATTGTAGGCCTACATGCGATAATTGAACTCAATAAACATCTGAAGAGGAATAATAAGTCTTTACCACGAGCGTAGAGTCCATACAAGCAAAGAAAGCAGCGCTTGCTTCACCTTTTAGACCAGCATAAAAATGTATATAATTTCCCGTTTAAGCCATCTTTCTTCTTTTAATTTGCTTGCTCTTACTCAAGGAGCACGCTTCGCCCCTGGTCTTTACAGTTTAATGGCCTTTCCATGTCGCCATATCGAAAATTAACGTTGAAATTAGAGGTCTTGCCATTACTGTACATTTATTTGTTATGACGTTGAATAAAGACACC
>JAUKPP010267808.1:0-11421 GCA_032273245.1 Phyllaplysia taylori
AGAGAGAGAGAGAGAGAGAGAGAGAGAGAGAGAGAGAGAGAGAGAGAGAGAGAGACAGACACACACACACACACACAAGTAGAAACAAATTTAAGTTTGAAATTTAGTTCTTGGTTTTGCTCTAACGTCAAGCTGTTCCACGTATTACAATTACAAAATGTTATCAAATATAGCCGTGTCATTGGCTATACACCGGGCCTGGAGGGTTGATGAAATAGGGTATAGCTTTGCCTCCAAATCACATAATGATAATCGGCGCCAAGGCTTTTCACCTTACATGCGGAAAACCCGAGTTCAATCCCGAATGCGAACTATCTGCGGGTTTTTTCTGCTGGGATTTTGTCCTCTTAGCCCGGAATGGCCCTGACAAGTAGGGTTGAAGTAGCCCGTCTCACAAATGATCTTAAGGTGTTGCAGGGAACGTAAAAGTGGCAGCCTAACCAAACATATTAATGGGAATTTCACTCAGAGAAGACATCTATTGATATTCAATTTTTAATTGCCCGACTACTGATTGTATCGGACCTTTTTGGTTCTGTTGACTTCTCAGTTACGCATACTCATCATTGCTGCTCTCACCCTGGGCCTGGTTATAATCCAAGAATAAACAGTTTCAACCTTTCTCTGTCCTGGGTTAGGTTCCTGGCGCTATTCCATGTCACTCCACTTTACTCTATCCCGGACTAGCTTCTTGACGCTATCCCATGCCTTTCCACTTTTCTGTACCGTACAATCTTTCTCTGTGATTGCTGAGTGATGTACTCCATATTTGATAAATACATTAATAATGCCACAAACTAATTTCAAATCGCTTTTGTTTTAGCTTACAAATAAGCACCCCTTTAAAGAGGACGACACATTTTGTTCGTGCCGCTCAATGAACATTGAAAGTTTATTCGGTTTGACCCTTGACCTTCAGTGGAATTCAAGATTTGGCCCGCTGGTTGATTAAGTTTGACACCTCTGTGTAACTGTACCTGCATTGCAATCGCAGCCTCTGACAACATTCCTTGGCGATACTGCTCTTAGTGGGTGCTCTGGTGTGGTCTAATCCTTCTACTTCTTTCTATGAGCATTTGGGTTTGTCTGTTTTTTTTTTTTTTTTTTTTTTTTTGTTGTTGTTTTTTTTGGTGCTTTTTTTACAGAAAAATTTGCTGATGTCCACACAAATGGCAACCCTCAGGGAAACTTAAGCCTGATTGAGTGCTTAAGTAAAAGCCAAAACAAGAAGATGCTGAAACAGCTGGGGCTTGCGCCTCTATGAATAACCAACTCCTTACAACTAATAGTTCCTTGTATGTGCTACTTCTACTATTGTCCTAATCTACTTGCTGGCACTTATAATATGGCCTTTTATGGCCTTATAGTGCCGATAGTGCCGTATGATGTCATCATCATCATCATCATCAGATACTCTGCTAAGACCAATTTTTCTGGTCCTAATTTTAAGGTGTTGCAAAGCAAGTCATTTTGATTAAATATTGTTTTTGTGTCTCACGACAACTTTTGAAGTCACTCTGATCGGACTTTGCATTCTCTTGCTCGATCATGTCTTCTCATCACACGAATACGTTAGTTTGTACAGCTTAGACATGATCCAATCTAATTAAATAAAAACCAAACAACTCACAAAACTCCTGTAATGGCAACAGAAAAGCCAACGAACACCGGGTCCGCTCCTGAGTACCGACAAATTATATCTAAAAACGCTAAGTTCTAAAATTGGGGTCAGTGTATTTTGACACACCTGTAATTATTTTTCTAAAGGTAAAAATGCGTTATCAGCTCTGTAAGGCAACACAGTTGTCTCGAACTCATAAAACGGCGGGTTTTCCGTTACTTTAGGGCCGGGGGGGGGGGGGGGATCTTTTGCCTCAGGACACTGCAATAAATATAACCCTGTTATATTTTTCGCATAAGTACCGATCATGGAACTTATCTGTTCCGGTGCCAGGGAGCACATTTGAACAGTAGGGACAGGAGCAAAGAAAAAGAAAAAAACAGAAAAAATGAACCACGCGAAAATGTCGACCAAACACGAAATGATAAAAAACCCAGCGACTATTGCAATGCTGTTTCCTAGATGTACACAGGCCAAGGAAGATCTAGACTCTGCATTCATTTGCGTCTCACCATATTACAATGGTCGTTTAAACTTGATTCAGATGTCAGAATGTCAGGCCATAGAGTGATAGGCCGGCAGCACAGAACATCTCACAAAAAAGTAAACATTATTTTTTGTGTGTGGCGCTGTGTTTGAATACGATGGTAAATAGAAGTGTTTAAATCCCTCACTGTTTTGTAATCCGTGACGATAGGGTCTCCAGGTGATGCCTTTTGAAGCCTTCAATAGACCAGCACAATATACTCTTTAACAGGCACGTCTACAGAAAACAGTAACATGTCGTATGGTATTGACATTGCATTGCAATTTTATTCTTTCAGGTCTTTTTAAAAAATATTGTTTTTAAAAGTTGTTTTTTGTTGCTTTTGTTTTGCTTTGTTGTTGTTTTTAAAATGAAAAAAATGCCTGATGTGGATTTTCGTGACAGACGCAAATGGCTACCCTCAGGTAAACTTAAGCCTGGTTGAGTGCTTAGGCTTAAGTAAAACCAAAACAAGAAGAGGCCAAAAAAGCTAAGACTGGCGCCTCTATAAATAACCCATTCTTTTCTACTACAGGTAACCGGCGTCTGTGGTGTAATGATTAGCCTCTTAGCCAATCACGCAGAAGACACGAGTTCGATCCTATGTGCAAACGATCTAATTTTCCTGCTGGAGTTTTTCTCTCTCACCCTGGGTTGGCCCTGACCGGCAGGGTCGAAGTAGCCCATCTCTTAAATGACATTACAATGTTGCAAGGGACGTAAAACTGGTAACCTAACCAAATCGTTCATGTTTTGTGCCCCTCTCGCAGGTCGGTTATTTAGATTCAATGACACTTTGAGTTCATTTCTTCTCCAGGAAGTAGAATAGGACAATATCAGCACAATATGTTAGCATTATAAAAAAGAAGGGGGAACAGACCTGACAAAAGCATCCACCAACCACCCACGCCTCTCTTATTAGCGGGTAGTAATACATAATTTGTCTATTTATATTGCAGTAAAATTGTATCTCAATATGAGCATTGTTTCCTGAGATTGTAATATTGTATTACTATTATTCTGTTCTTTGGCGCTGCACTGTGGCGACGGCAATGGTGTGTGTATATGCCTCGTTTGTATGAATAGCGTTACCTATATCCATATTTATCATTATATTATTTATTATCGGTTGTATGCATATAAATGTGTTTGTACACCATTTCAAAATGAATTTCCCCACGGAGATAAAAAAAAAGATGACTTTTTTTTCTTCTTGTAGTAAGGACATTTTAGTGGCCGCAAGTAGACTGTGATTACTGGTTCAAAGCGCGCTTTTCGGGCCTGAGGGAATGGGCTTTCGGTCCAAAAAGAGTCGGGACAGTTTTCAGTAGACTAGGACCAAAGTGACACCTACAAAAGGAATGTAAAGATCAGAGATGACGAGAGTACCCACTAACCACCGGCGCTATGGTGTAAAGGTAAGGCTCTTCGCCTATCATGCGGAGCACCCGAGGTCGATCCCGGTCGCGGACGATCTGAGTTTTAATCTGCTGGGACTTTTTCCTCTCAACGCGGGTTGGCCATGGAAGGCAAGGTGAAGTAGCCAGTCTCTTACAGTGACCTTACAGTGTTGCAGGGCACGTAAAACTGGTAACCAAAATTAATTACAACCTCTGACCACCCAGACTATTGGCGCAGAGAGGGAAGACATTTGCAACTTTTACCACGTAAAGCGGACCGTCCACTGACCTGTTTTGTCAGTTGCAGGCCAGGCTCATCTATGATAAATACAAATGAGCCTGGACTGCAACTGACAAAACATGTCAGTGGACGCGCGGCCTTATATAGAGGACATTGATGTGTGTGCATGTTTTTGTTTGTGTATGCGTGTGTTTATGTGTATGTGTGAGTGAGTGCGTGCGTGCATGCGCGCGTGTGTGTGTGTGTGTTTGGGTGTGTGTACGCGCTTGCGTGCGTGCGACTGAAGAGAAGAGTGTAAAAATGAATCTTTCTTAGGAAAAGACTGAAACAAAATGAAAGAGTACTGGAAGATAAATGAAAGAAAGAAAACACTTGGAATCCAAACTGACAGATATTGTATGTGTAAGGCTAGCTTTAAAATCAGAAGAATTTTTTTTTTTTTAGATCAGCCAGATCCAATTTCGTGGTTTAGATCTGCCACTAATAATTATCCCGTTTTCTACAGCCAAAAACTCCAGTGCCAATCTGCTTACTAAGGCGGAGCGTCCACTGACTTGTTTTGTCAGTTGCAGGCCAGGCTCAGCTATATGTGATGTATACATATGAGCCTGGCCTGCAACTGACAAAACACGCCGTGCACGTTCCGCCTAATAGCAGTAATAGTACAGTCCCATACTCGGTATTTCTGCTCGAGAAGAAAAACCCAGGGTAATAAAACTTGTTTTGCCCGCAGTGCAATAAGGCAGCAGATGTTAGATCTACCCACATAATAGATATGATATTATATCTATTCTGTGAATCTACCCACCTAAGAAACGAAAAACACACTGTTTTATGGGTTTGGGACAGCTTTATTGTAGCGTTTTCTCCAGGCAAGAAGCCCCGGGCCAATCTGCCAACTAATTGTTGTGGCATTATCTGCAGCTCCTTGTCTCGCGGTAAACGAGAGGGGAATGTTTTGTTTGTGACACAGTTTGTGTACGCTGAAAAAAGAGACCGGGTCAACTCCATTCATTATTGAAGCAGTCAGTCACAGGGAAACAATTGGTAGCTCCGGTGTAGCAGAGGGGAAAGAACAGAAGCCACAGTCGACTCAGATATTCCTCGTTCAATGCACAGCGCCGATACGTATTTAGTAAGCTGCTGTGGCAGATTTGGTTTGGTTAGCTTTGGCTACCAGTTTTACGTCCCCTGCAACACTGTAAGGTCATTTAAGAGACGGGCTACTTCGACCCTGCTCGTCAGGGCCAACCCAGGCTGAGAGGGAAAAAAACCCAGCAGAAAACCCCCCAGATCGTCCCCCCTGGGGTTCAAACCGGGGTCTTCCGCATGACAGACTAAGAGCCTAACCCTTACACCACAGCGCCGGTCTGCTGTAGCAGTAGACAGAGCCCACTTAGTTCACTCGAAACACAACGACAATCAGAATGGGTAGTGTGAGAGTAGAACATCGGCGCTGTGGTGTCGGTTAGGCTTTTCATCTATCACGCGGAAGACCCAAGTTCGATCCCGAGTGCGGGCGATGTGGGTTTTTCTTTTCCTTTGGGATTTCCCCCTTTCACTGTCAGCCTGGGTTGGCCCTGGCATTAGTGGCAGGCACGGTCGAAGTAGGCCGTCTCTTAAATGACCTTACCATGTTACATGGGGCGTAATACTGGTAACCAAATCAAACAGTGCCTTATGTCAAAATATTTAATTTGGACTTTATCAACGGAACCTATGGTTAAAAGGTTAGGCTCTTCTTCTATTACACCGAAGACGGAGGTTCAAGTTCCACAATTGGCTGTTTTGTTAATCGACTGTCTCTGTCTTTCTGCCCGGATCCAGTTTACCTCTCAGCCCGGGTTAGCCCTGACAGGCAGGGTCGAAGTAATCCACCTCCTTAATGATCTTTCGCTGCTGCAAGACGTACAAAAATATTTGTCAATTTTTAACTCCATTTTGCTTGGGGCAGAGGGATCCTTTATTTATTTGAATTTCTAAATACCGGTAATCGAAATTTTACGCTACCTCGATGCTGTCCAGTCGTCTCAATAGGCTACAAAAAAAAAAATACCGACGTCTGTAGTGTATTGGTTAGGCGCTTCGGACGTGAGTTCAAGGCCCGCCGGGGGCAGTTTCTTTGATTGAGTATATCTCCGTTTTTCAGCTGGAACAATGTCCCTCTTAGCCCAGGTTGGCCCTGACAGGCAGGATCGAAGTAGCCCGTCCCTTAAATGACCTTACAGTGTTGTAAGGGACGTTAAGTCAAACCCATACCAATACAATGAGGTACCGGCAAATAAAGAAAGTGATGACGCGCTCTCTAGAAAAAAAGGAGTAAAAAGAGCGCACCAGATCGGAAAAACCCAACTACAACCCGTATGTAGCCTCATCTATGAGTCGAATTGAGGTTTGGTTTCCGTCAGTGAACGGGATTTGATTGTTTTCAGTGATCAGTGCCCATATAATTTAATTAATTGTAAGGAAGTGCAAATAGGTGGTGTTCGCTGAGATTGAGGTAAAAAAACACGTTATTGCTTAACCTGAAAAACCCCCTATTACCCCGCACCGTTGATTCATAATGATATTTGTCTTTTGTAACGATTGAAAAAAAGGAAAAATTCAATCCATCCAGAAAAATGCTAAGTCACAATTATTGAAAGAGACCCCAATGTGTCAACTTTGGGGAAACTCCATGGTAAAAATCCGGAGAAATTCTCGGATAATCTTATAATTGACACAAGTTGTAAAAAGCGTAGTAATGTAACATGCAAAACGCAGAGAGACGAACTTTAAATCCGCTCTTGAAACAACAAGACAAAAGTACAGCTACGTCACAAAAGTTCATCTTGTTCAATTTATTATAAAAAAATATATCATTAAACATCGTGTAAAACTTAGTAACTATGATTTACCATCAAATATGGTAATATAGAATACAGTATAAGCAACAAATTAAAGTAGACGTAGCGTACAATAAAAGTATAAGTCAAAGAACATTGTTATAAAAATGAGCAAGTACTGCTGTGGTAGCTCTATTTTCCAAACCTGAATAGATAGCCTACTCATCTATATCCCACCACCGACAACAGGAACATTTGGGTACAGTCAAAGAAAACAACACTAAAGACGCCTAGACATAGACACTTAGAAGATACACGGCCTCAAGCAAAGTTAGAAGAAAAAGTTCAGAGTAAAGCAAAAGGCAACATCGTGTTCCTTTCTGCAGTGCCTGACTTCTCTGGGGCGTAGTTTTAGACCTACGAGTTGCAGATCTACTTCACTGCTGTCTTGTGGAGACACCTGTCATCGTGTCAAAGCCAATGGGTGGTAAGGGAGTTGTCATAGCAACAGCTGCTTCCTGTCTAGTAGAATCACGAGATCTCATTGAGCCCTCCACCATCATGTCTCTCTTACCCGCCTTATTTTCATTTCGAGTATTTCCACTCTGGGGTGGGTGAGGGGCGAGTATGTCCTTTATCTTTGGGTTCACGTAGAACAAAAAGCCGCCTCCATTGATTCTCGGTGGACGTTTCCATTTGGGATTAGGGGCGATGTCAGAGGAGAGTTTGTGACCTTGGGTCCGCCTGGAACAGAGACGTCAAGGTCAGTGAATGAGCCCCTTGGTACAGAGGTGGAGGGAATAAACACTTTCTCAATGGAGATCCCAATGATTTCTCAAACAATGATCTACGTTGTATACGCGCTTCTACTATTATGATTCTCCAACATTAAACTCAACATGGTTCTGAAATGATGCATCTAACATTTCAAAGATGCTGGCGCCTCTATAAACAACTAACTTTGAATTAACTCTAACATTAAGCCATCCAATATGAATTCTCCTAAAGGGCAGACCCAGACACGATACCATTTGCATGAGTAGGCCGCCATCAATCGTTGGGCGCGTAAGTTTATTATGTCGACCGTTTCAAAGTTACATCGCCGGCTGTGGCTAATGAGCCCAATGTGGGATGGCAGTCCCTAAGAGGGAGGTAGGGGGAGGGGGTGAGGGCACACAGAGAACGCTCGAGTGCTAAACTGGTGGCCAATCAACGCCAAGAACACTGGTTCTGCCTTGCGCCGAGCTCATTTCTCTTGATCAGGAAGTGCATAAAAAGATATTTTTTTTAAAGGAGACGATTTTATTGATCCCCGTGGGGAAATTTTGTGTACAATGGCATGTAATACATGTACATTTATCAAATCCTCTAATACAATATTAACATTACAAATGCACATGAAATACAATGTACATACATTCACTCAATCCATTTGCCCACACGTCATCGCTGGTCGCCGCTGTGCAGCGCCCGTGTGAGCTAGGGTTCACGTGTCTTGCTTAAGGACACACCGCAGTGGTCACCCACTTAAAAGCTGCTTTCACTCAGCATCGCTTGACAAACTTGTGAACCAGAGTTCATTATCCAGAGCTGGCATTTAAGTGAAGAGCTATGATCAGAGCTTATTATGCATACGTTGTGAGGTTGTCTTCCGTTTGTATAATCAATACCATATTATACCAATTTGGATCAAGACGATACCGCCTCTTACTGAGCAACTATAACTACCTGCAGACAACTTTGATTTAAAGGAATTGGTCCTAGGCTAGACCTAAGTTGTAACAATAAATAATGACATTGTGAATTTTTTGCCCGCAGAGAAACAAACCAACTCGGTCAGTAGAAAGCTATACATCAATTAATTACTGCTATCTTTAGAGACTAACAATATTTAAGTTAACATTACATACATGTACATTGCAAACCTTCAAAACTTTGTTCAAGAAAAACTGGAAGTAGGCATACTGTTTGTGTGCACGTGCATGTGTGTCAGTTCAAATATTTTTGACTGTGTGTGTTTGCGTGTACTTGTGAATGTGTGTGTGTATGTATATTATGTGCATGAGTTTAAATGTATGTGGTTGTGTTTGCTTGCATGTACTTGTGTACGTGTGTGTGTGCGTGCGTGCGTGTGTGTGTGTGTGTGTGTGTGTGTGCGTGTGTGTGTGTGTGTGCGTTCGTATGCGTGTGCGTGCATTCGTGCTTGCTTGCGTGCGTGCGTGTTTATGTGTGTGCGCATGCGCGTGTTTGTGTGTGTTTGTGTGTGTTGATTAGACATTTATGTTTAGTTTAACATCCATTGTTCCACTTTTCGGCCTTTCTAGAGGCAAAAAACTCCGATTTTTTCATCCACATCTGCACGTTGTCTTCATCTAAAGACGCTAAGACGCACGCAAAACAACGCCAAGGTGCACACAATCTGCTCATTTACCGGATAGCAAGTCTTGCCGTAGCGCATGAGTGAACTTAAGTTGTTCACTTTCAGTTGGTTTTCTATTTGCAGAAATTCCAGTGCTCACTGTTCTATGTGTGAAATGAAGCAAATCTTGAGCGCAACTAGACAAGGATGTCAAAGGGTTTTTTTAATGCTCGAGCTTAGCAATAAGTCATCAGTTATTTATGCTGAGGTATTATGTGCCCGGTTCAAAGGAATGCCTTTAATTGTAGCTTTGAGGGCGTTTACTCAAGTGCGTCCATGCAAAGCAACAACATTTCGCTAGAACATAGCGGTAGATTTGCTCATGTCAATAGACAACTGTTATCCCTGGCTGATCCAAAAGAGGGTGTCTTGTGACAAGAGCAATATGGCCTGCACGTGTCAACAAATCAGCAAGGCTCTATAGGCCGGACAACCCGGGCTGAGTGATGTAATTAAGAATGCAGGCAAAGAAGATAGGGTCTTGGTCCATCAATCATTTAAAATACTCAAAAGAAGTTTAAAAATCTTGGAACAATTTATATAAAAGAAAAAGGAAGATTCTTTTCAGCTTTTAATCAGAAGAAAGGCTTGCTGAAGGTGAATTTGACCGCGAAGACAAAAGAAACAATTTTTGACGATGTATCGAGACGAATTATTCTCAACGAAAGTGTAATTTTGTGTGAATGTGTCGTTACTTCATAATTGAAGACACAATGGCCATAGAAACAAGAGCAAGATGCAATAGCCATAGGGACAGGAAAAAGAAAACAAAAACAATAATGAAACAGAAAATGCGACGAGAAAGCTGGACTAGAACGGCTGGGAACTAGCCTTTACTCTCAGACCTTATTTGTTGGGCAGCTGCTGCTGATGCTTGGGCGAGTTGTGTCTGTATGCCTCAAAGGTGGTGGCAGAATTTTTGCTATTCTAAAGGCGTTTTAACGGCTGCATCGATTGACATGCGGTTTTCGCCCAAAAGTTTCTTTGGAATTTTTTTCAAGTCATGACGCCCTTCCTTTTTTACTTTTTATCTTCGAGACAATTTTGCTGCAAAAAGCAAAAGTTTTTTTTTATTTTGTCGATCGTTTTGTTAAAGAGGCTGTGTAACGTTAAAAAAAAAGTCGCTACATAGCTCAAATTGCTTTCAGCAAAATAGTTTTATCATAGGCCTAACTTGTTAATTCTAATTTTTTTTCTATCCGTGGAGCGCATTGCTCAAAAAGTTATTATAGTTTTTTACGCCATAAAATCGCACCAACTCACAAGTGCGGAAGTAAAATAAAAGACGCCATTCGAATGTGAATTACGTCACAACTTATAAGAAAAATATTCTTTGTCTCACTTCCGACAAAGTATAGCTGGTGGCACATAAATAATGGCGTACACTTGCATTGTTGTTGGCTGTAATACAAGAGGATTTTTAGCTGAGGATGGGGAAAGGACGTCAATGCATGAAACAAGCTGAATGCCAGGCCAACTCTGTTACAATAGTCTGACAACCTTTATAATGTAGCCAGGTAATAGGCCTAATAATAAATAGCAGCTGACGATGCTGTTGTGCTACCACTACCCACCACTGCCACTACCATCCTGAGGCTTGAACATTCGTGGTTCTAGATGGGATGGTAATATGCCGATAGGGTAATGATAAGCCCAATACATCTAGATAGAATCTAGATTACTAGGTCTAGACTATTCATTAAAAGTCAACAAAGTAGGCCTAAAGTTAAGTAAAGAGCAGACGGCTTTAGTCGCAGACGAATCCAACGGGGAAGTGAAGCGGAAATGATTCCTTATTTTTACCACAGTGACCTCCCTTGCTACACATAAACTGTGACATCACAATTTATAGAACTCTTTTTTTTTTCTTTTGACTTTTCAGCAAAGTTCAATTTCAAGTAACACGCGCGTGTTAACGTTTTGTATGCTGTTTAAGCTGCTTCTGCATTTTTTAGAGGAACTGTCTCCGTTCTCTTACGAATTAAAAGAAGTGTTTTAAATAAGAACAGAACGGTGCCTCCCCTGGTCACAGCGTGGATAGCACAGTGGTTAGCGTTGTAGCTTTAAAATCTATACTAAGGCGATTCGACTCTCATGTTGGTCAGTTGTTTTTTCTCTCCCCCTCCCCCCTTTTCTTTCATTTTTTCTTTTTTTCCTTCTTCTTTCTTTTATATATTTTAAAAAGAAGTTCGTTTTCAATCGCATTGTGTCAAGCTCTTCCACCTGGTGTATCTCTCTCTATATTTGACAACTTGGAAACACATGTTTCACTTTCCCAGAAAACTGCAACAGCTGCAGAGTTGAGAATTGGGAGAAACCTGCAAAAAGATAGATAGGTCCTCATGACGGGCTTCGATTTTCGATTTATTCCTTCCCTGAATTTAGAAAA
>JAUKPP010267819.1:0-11004 GCA_032273245.1 Phyllaplysia taylori
TTTAAAATTGGCTGTACACTTTCTCTTTTTGGTATTCTTTTTACAAGTCTTGCTGCATGGTTTTGAACTTTTTGTAAGTTTAACATATTTAAAGCTGAAAATGGATGAAAAGTAAAGCAGAATATTGTAAACAGCCGTAAAAAATTCTTTCTAATAGTCAATCAACATTGATTATTCATTATAGTTTTTTAATCACTTGTGTTTATATTCAAAATTAGCAGACTTCAGAGAATTAAGTCTTGGAGAGTGATTTTTGTCAACAGGCAATTTTCAAAATTTTCTCTGCTCAGGGAACTTTCTCCAATGTTGCTCATTATTTGTTCAAATCTTTTCAGCCTTACCACTGGCAAAGTCACAACGTCAAGACCAGTGGTGTCGACGACATGGTCTTACTACAGAAAATTTCTGAAACAGAAATTATGGAAAATCTTAAGAAAAGATTTATGGATGATGTTATTTATGTATCCTTTTCTGACCTCTTTTTATATTTTGACCAATGTTATCAGTAAACACTTACTTATTTTCTGTTTTGGAAATAATCAGCTATGCTGTGTTGTGCATTTCTTCTGAAACTGAACTGTAAGTACTTAAATCTGCTGATATTGGGAGAACCCTTGAGGGGCGGGGGTATATAATTTAATAGCAAGTAGGTGTGCCACCCTCCAATGATGAAATGTCACACATACTCCTCCACATCTTGGGGTGAATTTATGACATTTGCCTCTGATTTATTGTCTCCATTATCTCCCCTCTCTCCTCCCTTCTTCTTTTCTCCATTTGCTTTCCGGTGCTTTCAGATTAGAATTCAAATACACAGAGTGGTAATAGGTCATTATGTTTCGCCTATGTCTGCAGCAATTGAATTCTTGCACACTGCTTTAAGCACTGGAACAAGTTCCTTAACTTGCCTGTTAGACATACATTGGACCTGTCCTTGTCTCTGTGAACCCATTCAAAATGTTGAGCATCTATGGGGAGAAAGAAATTGAACTTTATCAAGGGGCTGTAAGTGCATTTTTGCTATTTTCATGTGTACCTGATAAATTTGTGTGCATGTTTGTATTTGTTAGCATTCTCGTTTAGTAAGTGAAATTAAAGTTTATAGTTATCATACTTAATTAGTTGAATATAGTTAACCATTTTTGTTTCATATTGTCATGTTGACTTTTTACTCAAATTCACTGGGTATAAAGAAGCTAAGATTTATTGATGCTTGTGACAATTGCTGGGTGTGATGCAAAGCGGTGTTAAGTTAGTGTGCTACATGTACTTTATATTGAACTAGAAAAAAAAGCCATTTTGTCTGTGATGTGTGCGTTAAAATGATGAAATGACTTTCTAAAGTGTATCATGCTATGATCTGCAGGCACAGTATGAAAATCCTCCCCACGTCTACGCCCTTACAGACAATATGTACAGAAATATGTTGATAGAAATGGAGAACCAGTGTGTCATCATCAGGTGAGAATGATGAAGATTTCAGTCTTGTCTGTGAAAGGGTTTGTTTTAAATACCTTGATAAAATGACAAATAAGATATGCTCATGGGCTTTGGAACTTGAGTTGGACTTAACACCCAAGGACTCTTGGCTTATTAAGAGCTTTAGATGTTCTCAGCCCAAGCAAAATCACTGGCATCGCTGGTGTAATGGTTGGCTGTTAGTTGTCCTGTGATTACCAGCATCTGCATTGTAATGGTTAAGCTCTTTGTCTATCTTACAGATGATGAGGGTTCAAGAGGCCATGTAGGGCAGATTTTTTAATCATGTCCATCTGTCTACTGGGGCAGGCAGGTCACAGTATCTCACCTCTAAAATGACCTTACAGCATTGCAAGGGGGGTAAACAAGAGTCTTTTTCTGTATTGAGAAGTTTTTATTGAGTTGAGTTGTCCTTTTGATGGCCTATTTCAGCCATGTCGGTTGGACATTATAGGCAAAATGGGAGCATCCTTGTGTCTAGGGTTAGTGAAACTTCAAACAAATTGGCAAATTTACAAGCCACGCATGTAGTAAGGGACCATGATTCAGACCATCTCCATATTGACTACCTGTCTACAGCGTTCCCTTTTCTCTGTGGTCTTTAGTAACCTCTATGGACAGGTTCGACTTTAGACCCCATGGCGTTGAAGACCTTTTGCTAATTTGTCGGACTTGTTTTCAGTGGTGAGAGTGGAGCAGGAAAAACTGTTGCAGCGAAGTACATCATGGGCTATATTTCCAAAGTGTCAGGTGGCGGGCCACTGGTACAGGTGAGGCGTTGCATTCTTTTTAATTTTATAAAATGTGAACATAGTTTGGAATGTTCAAAGCAATTGTAGATCATATGAACTCTTGAATTGTTCCTTGTACACCAGCATAATATTGTGTTTTGATAGATCTGAAAGTGAAATTGGTCAAAAACAACTTTTGAATTTGAAAAGGAATAGATATGTTCACATTTAAACCTCTTATAACGTACTTCTTGGGACCCCAATATTTCAAATGTCTCAGCTGAGATCTGTGTTAGCCAATATGTGCTATATAGAGAATAAAACAAATTATGAAAATGGAACGTTGTAGTATAGCAAAATGTTTGTAAAAGGCATACATTTAATACATAGCATATAAAGAGTGAAAATACTGAATGGGACTTAGTGAGCGTCACAGCCGAGAGTACATTTTTTGCAGAATACTGAGGTTCTACTGTACATAGAAATATCAGGATGAAAACAGTTTGGACAACACACTATATCCCAATTTGATTAATGCGATCTAGTGCTCAATAGTATAGGGCCTACCTTGGAACACTGAGGGTTTGGATTCTTGGAAATTTAACATGATTTTTCAAAGGGGTGGAGATTAAAATCAGGGGGTCCAGCCTCTTAAATGATCTTAAAGTGTTGAAACGGATGTTAAACAAAAACCAACTAACCAACTTACCAGTTTGATGGTATGCCAGTCTTCTTTAACAGCAATCCCAATTCATGCTTACATGAGTATTCATCAGAGCCGTGGCTGTTTGACTTGCGAGTCGAAAGTCATGAGTTTTCTTTTAGTCATGACCACTCGACAATGGACATGTGCTATGATAACCAAATACTGTGTGACTTAAAGATTCTGGGTTGGGTTTTTTTTGGTCATTTTGACACCTACTATATGGTTAATGCAACAATATTTTGTAGGCCTACTCTGGGAACTCTTGACAGATTGTTACATGGGGCCAACAAGAATGATGAAACATGCTCTTGTTACTATTCACTAGTTACTGGTCACTAATCACAAGGCTGTGATGAGTCGACTAGTTCGGTTGCACCATGACTAGTTCAGAGGTCATGACTCTCGAGTAGAGAAGAGCATTGCCAGAGACAAACAGTGTTGTAGTATGGTATGAGTCGACTGGAATAGTCAGGTGCAGTGATGTCCCCTACCCCAAGGGTAGCCAACTACCCCACCATTTGATAGTTAGATTTATGCTTCTATTGGGACAAATGACAGCATGCTTCGATATTCGCATTCTTCTTTTTCTTTTTTCAGCGTGTGAAAGACATCATCCTTGAGTCTAATCCATTGCTTGAAGCTTTTGGGAATGCCAAAACTGTTCGCAATAACAACTCTAGTCGTTTCGTAAGTCTTTTTAGTACTTTTTGTTTATTTGGGTTCTGAAATGCATTTTTTTGTCATATTTGAATGTTTTTTCAAGGGACAATTCATGGAGTTTTGGCCTTTTTGACTTGCTTCTACAAAAAGTGTGTTTTTCTTTCAGTCTTTGTCAAAAGTGATGTTATACCATACCTAATTTGTTTTAGGATCCTATGAATACTAAACAAAATAAATTAATAGTTTTAGATGCATTGCCTCTTCTGCCCCTCTCTGTTTCAGTCTTCTTATTCTAAATCTCTCTCTCTCTCTCTCTCTCTCTCTCTCTCTCTCTGTTTTTTTCTCTCTCTCTCTCTGTCCTGCCCTTTCAAGAAAAAACAACCCTGTGCATGAAGTATGGGTGGAGGATGTAACATTAATTAAAAAGTGCCTGAAGCCTAATTGGGATTTCACGCTTTATAAATGATCATTATTATCATCATTATTATTACTTTGCTTTCTAGTAAAAAAGAAATCCTATTCTTAGGACACTTTAGGTTAAACGTCAAATATTGGTCTTCTCTGTTATGTAGCGAGTAGTGTATAAAGATTCTATAATCACTGTTTTAGCACATTTGTGTGATCGCAGGGTAAAAAACAGCAGAAGGTACCATCAAAGATTTTTAGCTGACCAGTGGCCTGAGAGTATATCAATTTCTGAGCACTTCGCTGTTTCTTTCATGAAATTCTGAATTAATTCCTTAGTAAAAGTTATTTATGAGTGGGTGGGGTTAGACAGCAGAAACCGAGATAATTGTGTTTAAAGTTGAGAGTTGTCTACAAAGAAAGAGAGCCAGTGATTTGTTAAAACACTGGAATATATGTGTTAAAAGTTTATTGTAAACTGCATACGGACATATGACGTGTGTGGAAACAATGTTTTGAGATGAAATTTCAGCTCACATATAAATTTTCTGTTCTTTTCAAAACATTGTTCCCACACATGCCTCACTTTTTGCAGCAGAACAAGTTGTGAAGCAAGGTAGAAAAAGTAAAGGTTGTCTTATTATGTACTGAAACACTTACTTGCATTTTGTACAATTTCAGGGGAAATATGTGGAGATTCAGTTCAGCCGTGGTGGTGAACCTGATGGGGGGAAAATATCAAATTTCCTCCTTGAAAAGGTGAGAGTAACATATTTATTGGGCATCAATTTATGTGAAATATTTTTTTTATTTGATCAGTGTGTGAACCAGTAAGTATGAATTCTACTTTAATTCAGCATACAAGGAAGGTGAGAGAAGAGAAGATTATTTTGTGCATCTAGTTGAAGAACATGACAATTTCTAATTTTACTAGCTCATGAGATAGAGGTTTTATGACCTTTACTCTTTACAGTTATGAGACTATAATTTGTTTTTCATATCTGGTGCTAAGAACCACGAGATTATCATTTTAGGGAAGTTCTGTCTACATAAAAGTATTTGGCGTGTAAATGACAAATAGGAAAGGAGAATGAAAGATCAGTTTTCCTTTACTAGTTTAATGAGAATGCTACCATTTTCCTTGTCTTTTTTCTATTTTCAGTCTCGAGTTGTGAGCCAAAATGCAGATGAGAGAAGCTTTCATATATTTTACCAGCTGTGTTCAGGGGCAACAGATGATACGCAAAGTATGACTTGCCTGTTCATATCATCTATAGAAAACCTATAGAAAATATGATTTAAACAATACTTTAGGTACAGAGAATATTTCTTACCTTGATGGGTGTATATTTCTACAGTGATTTCATCGAATTGAGGTATCATATTACGAAATAGATTATGTCAGAATGAGAATTTTGCTCTTACTGGATTTTGAATAAAACTCCAAACAGACAAATAGAAGATCATAATCACAAAAGTGAAAAATATTGGTACTGAAAAATACTGCATTGTTATAATTCTATAAAAAATATATTGTCACTATTGACACTTTAATGATAATTTCGTAGTTGGTTATAGAAAAATGATAGACAGAAATAACTATGAGAATATGCCTTCCACAAGGGTGTTTTCTTTCTCTACATGGATGGTGACAGAGAAGAAAATGGGATGATATTGTAGTGAATGGAGTTTTTTTCCTTGATGTATTGTTTAGTTTCCTGTTATCATACTCCTTGCAATCTGAAATCAGGTCTTTTACTTTCCAATTCGGAAAGTCTTTATTAGAATGTAAGTTGAGGTGCATTTCACATTCTGTAGTACATGATTGATTTGTATATTTTTCTTAGCATGATTCTGCTACTTGTGCAACTTTAGAATGGGCATTGTGGGGAATGAATGAAATCTTCAGGTACTTTTGCAAAACGTGCTCTGTTTTGCATGAGCTTTACCTCTTTCCTTTGAAAAGTTAGGATTCTGTTTCTGTGTTTGCAAGGATTTATGCAATATTTTGTCTGTTGTCAGGGAACCTTGGAGTGACCAGTCCAGACTACTATTATTACCTGAAACAGAGTGGTACATACAAAGTAGATGGAATTGATGACACCAAAGAATTTCAAGACACCTTGGTAAATTAAGCTTTTTGTAGTTTTTAATGGATATATGAGTATTGTAGTCAGTATAGAAGTGTCATTATTTGGTTTTACAAAGGGTATTGTGACCTATCTATCATCACAGTTGAGTAAATGTTGTGACATTGGTGTTTGTGAATAGGAATACATTGTGCTTGATTTCACTGATTACACAATTTGTAAATAATAAGCCTACTGTGTGTAAATTCACACCTTTTATACTCTACATATGACTCTGCATATTTCACTGTAAAATATTATGACCATCCTTCCCATGCAGCATTCTTTTAGCATAACTCATTGGAAACCAACATTCAAGGCTTGGTAAATAATAAAGAAAATGGTTTTCTGTTTATCTATTGAAAAAAAATACCAGTGAGTTATTGCGTGATTTTTGTTTTTTTACATGGCTTCAACTCCTGTCTAATCACAGGTGCACGCTAAGAACCTGAACTCCTGCCTCCATAATGACCTTCAGTGTTGCAAAGGGTGCTCAGCCATAAAGAAAATTAAATAAACCTAAAGTTTTATCAGTTCCGACTTAATGTGCTCACACATGTGTCTTGTTATTCCAGCAAGCCATGCAAGTTATAGGTATCACATCTGATGAGCAAACTGACATCTTGAGCATCGTCGCTGGCATTCTTCACCTGGGCAATATCTCCTTTGTGGAATCTGGCAACTATGCAGTTATAGCCAATGATGAATGTAAGTGCAAAGCGGTTGTAATTCTGGAAAGTTTGCATTGTTGTGTTGTCCATTTTGGCTAAAACAGCCAAAGATGATGGCGCCTTTTTAGTGTTGTCCATTTGTAAACAATTTAATTTTTTTCTTTCAAGCAAGCATTATCACTCTTTAAACAAACATCAGTTAAATAGTATAACTATTAGAAGTTAGAACTGTGGTCAAGTCTTTCTAATATGGAATTTAAGATGGTAGTGGTTTTTGTCTTTCTGTCCTTTTGAAACAAAGGAAATAAGAGAGACATCAAAAGAATAACTCACCGTCTACATGAGCAGCAACAGCAATAAATATCTAAGCCTATTCTCAACTTTAAAAAAAATAAAAACTGTTTATTATGTGTCTGTTTTCAGTCCTTCAGTTTCCTGCATTTTTATTTGGCATTGACCAAGAACTTCTGAGAGACAAGCTCACTGGCCGCATCATGGACAGCAAGTGGGGTGGCAAATCCGAGAGCATTGAGATGAAGCTTAATGTGGAACAAGCAGAATTCACCAGAGACGCCCTCGCCAAAGCCGTCTACTCTCGAGTGTTCGACTTTCTAGTGGAGGTAAATTGCTTTAGCAGGATCAGAGATCAGTGTTATTCTACAGATATTTTTAGGTGACTTTCAGGTAGATATAAAACACTCATTAATACTTTGCATTCATGTGTAATGCTACCCATAAAAAAAAGCCATTATTTTTATGTTTACAAAAACATGTTATGAAAATTTGCTCAAGAAGTATTGTATAATGGTTCTGACAAAGTATTTCCCATAACCCTAGATATAGTATGCCCTATGTAATAATTGTTACTCTGTATTTTGACGTCTTTCCACATTTTGAGCCCTGTTCTCCTTCCCTTTTTATCTAAATGTAAGTCTTCTTGCTTTGCTCTTTACTTCTCAACTTCTAGGTTTTTATAGCTAATCCTCATGCGTCCTGACTTGAATTTCAGTCTGTGAACAAAGCAATGCGGAAAGACACGGAAGTTGTAAATGTTGGAATTCTGGACATCTATGGATTTGAAATTTTTGCTCGCAATGGGTTTGAACAGTTTTGCATCAATTTTGTGAATGAGAAGCTGCAACAAATCTTCATTGAACTGACTCTGAAGGCTGAACAGGTAAGCTGTCAGTAACACTTGTATCAGATCTCTTTGTCTCTTCTATATGCAGTAATCTTTTTCACAGGTGGTTTCTAGGTGCTCTGGTGTGGTGTAATCCTTCTACTTTGTATTATGTGTTGCTGTTTCTTTTCGACTTTCTGGTGCTGAAATGACTTTACAGAGGTGAAAGTGCTGTAGAACATTTATAAACCAAATAAGCAAATAAACAACCCTTTTTGTCATGCTTAGTATCTATTCATCATTGAACTGTTTTCCAATGTTTGCAAAATATATTTGAGATAAAGCAGAGCACAAGAAATTAAGAAATAGAGAGACAAATGCATTTTCTCACATTGATTTCAATGCATTTGTGGGATGGTTGTGGAAATATGTTGCATTTATTTTCCAGGAGGAGTATGTACAAGAAGGCATCAAATGGACGCCAATTGATTTCTTCAACAACAAAATTGTATGTGACCTGATTGAATCCAAGAACCCGCCAGGAGTCATGTGCATCTTGGATGATGTGTGTGCCACAATGCATGCAGTCGGAGAAGGTGCTGATGAGAAACTGCTAGGAGTAAGTTTTGTGCTCTGCTCATCATTATCATCATCACTACCATCATTGGCTTTTTGCCCTGGACCTGGGCAAAGGCCACAGTTACTTTTCCCTATCCTGGGCTATTTTAACATTAATCCATGTTGATAGCGGCATTTGAATTTCATGCTAGTGTGAAATTAGGTAAATTTTTCACAATGAAGTCAGGCGTTTGTTGAATTTTGGGTATATGGAATTATGAGCAGGTGTTTTGTAGTCATTGGGAAGCTGATGCAGGTACACATCTCTGACTAGCCATTTTTTAGTTTGTAAAACAAGGCGGTGTTCAGTCAGTTCATCTGGAAATAAAGTTGAAATATTTGTAATTTATGGAAGTTGGGGCGGCTGTCTAAAAGGAAGTAAGAGAAAATGTCAAAACTACAGTTCTTCTCCATGTAATATTTGATCGCTAGAAGGGAAACATAAAGTTTGTTTTTAGAGTGTTCATCATATGAAATCTCTTTTGCATTAGAAATGTTTACTTACATTGTTTGAAAAATGGTTAAATGGAAGATATCACCAAGTGGAGGCATTTAAGATATATTTACTCAGAAGTCCTGATTTGTTTGTTCAAAGGCAGATCAGTATTTGAGAATCTAATGTTTCCTCAACATCTTTAAAAAATTGTTGTTGTATTATATTTATATGATTAACTCCTTATTTGTTTAAACTACATGATTATCTTTGTTTCCCAGAAACTGACAGGTGCTGTCTCAACAAACAAACACTACCAAGCTTGTGCCACAGGGTTTATCATTCATCACTATGCAGGGCAGGTAAGCGTGAAGGAATTGGAGGTGGTTGGTGGGCACTCTGATGTGGTCTGCTCCATCTACTTCTTTTATACACTACTCTTGTCCTAATCTACTTCCTGGTGCTGAAATGACCTCACAGTGTGGAAAGTGCTGTAAAACCATGACCAAACAAACAAACAAAGGAGTGACTGCACCACTTCATTTGCCACTTCCAAACGAAATCACACTATCATTTAGACTCGCTAGTTGATGCAGTTAAACAGCAGTCTGTTTCTTTACACTTCTTCAGACCAATTATTAACATATTTTGATGACATGAAGGACTATTGCAAATTCCTCACATATTGTGTATTTTTATACCAAAAAAATTCATCCCACTCGTTATGGTTGTAGATCACGATTTATTCTAGTCCTGAAATTGCCAGTTGTAATTGCTCATTAAAACTAATGATTACAACTTGGCAATTTCACTCAAAGAATAAATCCCGATCTACAACCATTACTCAAGCAATAAATTCTTTACATTCTGTTCATGCAATATCTTATATTATTGTTGATAAGTGTACTATTTAACCATCACTGGGCTTGCTATTTGATATATTTTTAAAAAGAAGTAGGCTATGTGTCATCAGTCATCCATATTTGCCCAGGTAATTTTTTGGCAGTTTGATCTTATTATCTCGTTATGATCTCTGAGTATTATTCTATCAGTAATACCCTTTAAGATGATCCCAGTTACAATAGTTTTCTAATATCCAACAAGGTCATGTGGGAGAAAAGCTCGCTGTGTTCATGAAATAAAATGGCTTTCACTTGTTTCATTAAAACAATAAAATGTGACTGGGGAAAATGTTGAATGACTATGATGATATATTTCATGCAAATTCATGTTTCTTGGGGCATTTTTATGTTCTTCTGAGAGTAAGCTTTCAACAGGATAATTCCACATCTTCCTTATCTCAGGTGGAGTACCAGGCGGATGGTTTCTGTGAGAGGAACAGGGATGTGCTTTTCACTGATCTCATTCTTCTCATGCAGTCAAGCACAAAGTAAGCAATTGTTTTTATGGTTTCAATCTCTATGTTTTTGGAAGTGGTGGTATTGAAAAGTAGAGATGGACTGAACTTCAGATTGTTTGATATATTACAATTGAATAAATTCTATTGGAGCGCTAAAGAAGAAGAACAAACAAGTTATCAGGCACAGTTCTAAATAGGCCAGGAAGGCCTGCAAGTTGATCTTAGCGTAGATTTTGTATTCGTAACTGTATAGCAATGACAGATAAAGATGTCATGTTTGTTGTTATCCTATCTTCCATAACGGCTTTTGACCTTTATTGCCTCTTCAATCTCACTCTCTGGTTTTCCTTAGCTCATTCATCTCCAGCCTGTTTCCTGAGAGTGTTGACACCACAAAGAGAGGCAGACCCACAACAGCCAGTAGCAAGATCAAGGTCTGACTAAGCCCAGTATATCTGTCTCTTTTCTTGATCATTTGTTTTGCTTCTTTTTTAACTTCATTGACTTGTATGTACTCAGAGACTGTTGGGCAAATATCCTGCTTATACCTGTTTATTGCATGCAAAGGAAGTTAGGATTTGTCTCAGCTACTAGTTTACATGGCTTGACAACAGGTTCTAGTTTTTTTTGGATAAACCTCCAACTGTGTCTATATCTTTGGGAAGGGGTGGGGGGGGGGGGGGGGGGGGGGG
>JAUKPP010267820.1:0-11418 GCA_032273245.1 Phyllaplysia taylori
ACCGGGAAAACACATTCTAACGTATCAGTGACTCGCGGGAGACAACCAGCACAACACATTGTTTCATTGACGGATTTTCCACACCCCAATATCCGCCATCTTGGAAATTTCTAAGTAACGACATTTCCTAATAACGACATAATTTTTCGGTCCCGAGCGATGTCGTTATTGGGAAGTTCCACTGTATTGCAAAGAACAACTCAAAGCTGAATCAAAACACTATCTAACAGAGCTGCAGTACTTTCACCTCTTCTGATTTGCAGGGGGGAAAAAAACTGGTAACCAAAAAACTTAAACGGACAATGAATGATGTGCAAAAAAACGTTTACACATTTATCTCTTACCGTTTTCGAGTAATTCAAGTTTAGAATCGATCAATATAAAAAACACACCCTGTATAATAATATTGACTTACTATACCTGTTTAAAAAGGGGTGGCCCCTTCGATTAGACTTTCCCTTAAACTTTAACCAATCTATAACCCCCCCCCCCCCCTACCCCCTTTCCTAACAACAGAAAAAAAACCCCAAAATAACAGCTCTGGCAGTAGAGAGAACAAAGAAGATGAAGGCAGATTATTTGGGTTTTGGTTTCGTGCCCTTGTATTTTGCACCACTGTACAGTCATTTTAGAGACGAGCTATTTCAATCCTGCTTGTCGGAGCCAACCCGGGGTAAAATGGATACCACATTTGAGCAGAGAGACAAAGACACTGGCCCAACTTGAGCAATGAACCCCCGTCCTCTGCATGATAGGAGAAGAGCCTAACCATTACATCAAAGATGGTGATACAGACCTATGTGTTTAGAGGAAGTGACCATGTGTTTGTACATCTAAATATAAAATACATGATTATATAGTGAAAAAAACATCACGGCACAGAAGCAGTCTTTTGACCAAATCATGACTTTGAGTGGCTTCCGACAAAGTGGTACCGTTACTGAACTAGTATTTTCTAGCCATACTTACTTATCAGGTAGCTGTTCTAGCATAGCAGCTAAAGCTTTCCAAGCCTCGATGTTACTGTTGCAGTGGTCAAAGTCCAGATAGTCAAAGAGAACTTCAGGAGCCTCTGGACACCCTGAGCCTGTTGTGAGATGTTTAAAAAGCCTAAGTGATCTTGCAAATCCATTCAATAATATATTTTATAATAAAAAACAACTCGGTTTTTTGCCTGTTGCCCCTATCCTCACAGTCTAGAAAGGTGAATATATACAAATACAACAGGGGCACCCTAATAAAATTAATACCAAATACTCCTTTTTACCCCCTTCAACTGCAAGTTATTATTACTACCATTCCGGTAATTATTTCTCTGTGATTGTGTGGTATCTTGCCAAATACATGTACCAGTATCTGAAATAACATCAAAATCATTGTAAACGAAACAAAATTAATGTGGTTGCCTACACTTTATGAGTATCAGCATACTAATATATGAGACAGAGACACTAAGAGAAAGAGAGTGTGTTTAGTTGGTAATTGGTACTGCGGTGGTATGTATAAAGTAAGGATGTGAATGCCAAAGAGAAAGATGTGTTGATAAATTTAAGTCTGGTCAAAGGGGAATAACCAAGATAATTATTCCTTCATTTCTATGCTTGCATAGTAGTTTCCCTTCAATTAGAATTCCTTTGTTTTTGTTTCTAGATTGTGAGTAGTTTTTTTGTAGCCTACTAGCTACCTGTGAGTGACCACATGATTTTAAGTTCAGTCAATCAGAGGTCTGTGAGTGAGGACATGTTTCAGTGGTGTGAAAACATCTGATAAGAAAAGTAGAAAAACTGAGCGCTATTGTGAATAAAAGTATTTGTGTGAAGTATTAAGAAACTTGTACAGTGTTGTTTTACTTGTGAACCTTAGTTTGTATTTCAGTTTCCCTACAGACAACGAGTGTGTGTGTGTGTATGTATGTGTGTGTGTGTGTGAATGTGTGAGTGTGCATGCAAGAGAGAGAGATTACAAAGAGAGAATCTGCAGAAATTATATATAGGAAGAAACAAATCATGGCCAGTGTCTTATTCACAAACTGGGTTGATTTGGATAAAAATCTTTTACCCAAAATTGTACTTGAATAATCACAGATTGAATATAATTTGTCATAGTCATACCAAGTTTGTCAACCAATGTAAGGGCCAGGGGATTACAGGGATCCAGTTGAATCAACTCCTGAAAATAGATTATAATGAGAAAAGCTTACAGGATGTCACTGTTAAATTTCAATTTACAAAGGTTATTTTTTCCTTTTTTTTTTAAAAACAAAGAGAGAACCCGCCGTCTTCGCACAGGCGTCACTCTTTCTTCACCTTTTAGTTACTATCTCTGCATCTTTCTGCTTACCTTTCTTTTATCCTCATCTTTTCACGAACGAATTTCTTTACTATTACTATTATCTGTTTAGCGTAGGCTTTCTTGCACTTGCCCCATAGGCCCATCAATGTGTCCTAAAGTCTGTTTAAATCTGCTTAGAAAAAATACGATAAAAAATCAAATCGTAATCTGTAGCGCTTGGCAAAAAAAAGCACCTGAAAACGGAAAAAAATGTCTCCCTGCGGCTTATATTTTTCTAAAGAAAGGATGTGCTGATTGAATAGAACTCAAATTGCACCTGGCAAAGATTTAACTCTCATAGTAAACCTGTGCCTAGATAAATCATTTGCAGTTTCACATTTTGTTCAAAGAGGAATAAAAAAGGAGGGATGAGGGGGGTAGGGGGCAGAGAGCAAGTACAAAGAGTAGGACTAAGAAGTAAAGTAGGGATAATGGGGCAGTGGCAATGAAACAGATGCTGGCTTAGCCATAGACTGTTACCAAAAAGGAAACTAAAACATTATCTACTATCAGAAGCAGTTGGACTGGCAGTTACCAAGATTTGAACAAGCAAGACTCCCCTGCCACCTCTCTATTATCATACCAAATCAGTGAGTGGTTGTTGCTTGGTTTAAAGTTTTACCTCCCTTGTAGGATCATGTACACGACGGGCTACTTCGACCATACCTGTCATGTCAACTCAGGCTAAGAGGTACGAAACCCAGCAAAAAGATGCAGATACTCAAGCCACTTAGGAATCAAATTTGGGAGTCTTCTGCATGGCGGGTGAAGAGCCCAACTAAAACACAGCTAAAGCCAGTTGAGAGGGTGGCGTGACTACACAATATACATACTGGGTACTGTAATTAAGAACAAAGAAGGGGGAAGGAGGAGGCAATAAAAGAAGAAAAAGAGGAAGGAGGCAATAAAAGTAGAAAAAGAGAGGGGGAGGGAGACAATAGAGGAGGAGGGGAAGAGAACAGAAAGAGGAATAGCTTTGCTACTACTTACTTTCAAACATTGTATTTGTATCTCTTTGTCAGCACCTTGTTCCACTTCAAACTCATAGAGATAGCGGTGTGCATTCGGATTGAGTGGCTTGTTTTTCTTATATGTCTCCAAGATCTCTCTGGCATCTATGTCATAGTAATTGTAGATCTGAGGTCAAAGAATAGGACAAGCTGATTAAATTATGGAGCAACTTTTATTCAAATGCTCTTTTCTCTTTCCCTTTTGTGTTATTCTCTATCTTCATCTTACTTATCTCTCTCTTTAGTTTTCCTCTTCTATCTTCCCTGAGTTCTTGTCTTCCTCTTTCTATCTCTCACATTCACTAACTCTCTCTTCTCCTTCTTCCTTTTCCCCAGCTCTACCTCTTAATCCACTCGCATACACCTCCTTTCCAAATACAAATTGAACTATGAGGCTACCATATACACAAGGTCTTAGGTTTCATCAAAGAACTGATCTCTTTTAGACTGGCTATGAACTCATCTCTCACACTCACTTTCTCTCTCTCTCTTTTCTTTTTATATCTCTTCTTCCCCCTCTCCTTATCCCTATCTTTTCCTTGTTTTATCAACTATCATAGACCCCAGACTTCCTCTACAAACTTTACAAATCAAACTACGGGTCTACTGCACACAAGGTCTGATATTTCATCAAAGCACTGACCTCCACCAGGCTGGTTATGAACACATCCCAGATGCCTTCCTTGTCCTTGAGCTCAAGCAGAAACTCCACCGCACTGTCTGCCATTGACCTAGCGACCTGTGAGGACATGCCTTGCGACATCATCAGGCTGATATCATCTGAGAGAGAGAGAAGAAATACAGCCACCTCATCATTGTTGCAAAAAATACAGATCTATATAAGAAATTATCTATGAACCTCATGGAGTACCCAACAGCTAAAAAAAAAAATCTTCTTTTAGGTGCAACATCTTTTCTACCAGTACCAGGAAACACTTAGAGAAGAGGACTGTTTGTCCACATTATCCAAACAAATCTCAACAAAATCATTGCAATTCATACATTAAAGATTTGTATTCAATATTATCAGCCTAGGGAAGTTCTAACACAAAACTAGTCTTAGAATATTAATATTTATTCAAGTAAGTAATGACAGCAATAATTATTTATTCATGTGTGAAAATTGGGGTACAATGGCATACATAAATTATATATTCTGAAATGTAAAAAATATCAATTAATACACGATACACTAAAATACATGATGACTACAAATCACACTCTTTGTACGATATGACTTCAAACTATTTTTTGCTTAAAAAAGATTACATTGGAATCCACTTCAAGAGAAATTCTGAAACCCAAGAAAAAAAGAAAAGAATAGTACAGAAGCTGTACAGATTTTCCACACCATAATTTCATTTAAAGCATTTATGATTTCCTAGATTTGTAATTACGTATTGATAGTTACCTTCCTCCATGCCATCATCTTGTTCTTTCATAATCAAAAGTTTCCATTCAGCAAACAATACAAGGCCTTGATATGCATAGAATAACATCACAGCCTGTTTCCGTTTCTCAGTGACAACTTGCAATGGAGAATGCTTTCTTTTCATACTCTGAGGAAAAGGAGAATATCTCTATGGCAAGTTATTAGATAGTAGATTACTGAAAAGAGTAATCCTTTTTTGGTTTCTAGTTTTTCGTCCCTTGCAACACTGTACTGTAGTAAGGCCATTTAAGAGACGGGTTACTTCAACTGTGCCTTCAGGACCAACCCAGGCTGAGAGGGATTAATCCCAGTAGAAAAACGAAATCCTCCGCGCATGGAATCAAACTCGGGTCTTCTGCTTGATAGGCATCGGTAAAAAATAAGTAGCAGAAAAATGTAAAACAAATATTGGTGGTGAAAGAGTAGGGTACATATAATAGAGAGGAACGTTACAAGTCAGTATGGCTGCAGATTAATGGTATACTGCACAGAGCTTTGTTTTTTGGGTGCACGTTGTGAAGTTGTGATACTTTGTCCAGGCTGCTCCAAGTAGTTTTACCCTTGTGAAATGTAGATTTAATCTGACAATATTTCATTGCATCAGATATAAAAGCACATCCTGTTCACATTGGAAGGTGTTCACGGATAGCCTACACAGTATGTCCTATACTCTATAAATATTAGGAAAAGACTATAAATAATGGTGCAGGAGTCCACAGAAACAATTTGATGATTGAAGGCCTACTTAGCCTCTAGGGTGTCTGAGGTCAAGCAGTGAAACCTTTGAACTTAAAGGTCCCCAATTTAAATGACAGGGCATTCATCAGGTTTTTTTTAGTGTAGGTGACCTATAAAGTCTGGTTAGTTGGTTGTTCTTTGTGAAACGCCCCCTGCAGCACTATGAGGTCATTTCAAGAGTAGAACCTCCAAATTTTTTATTTATCTCAAATACGAGAGGGGGCGGACCAAGAAAACTAAAACATATCTTGTGAACCTCCAAGGATTCAAACTAGAGACCTCCACATTTGTAGGCAGGAGTTTTACCACGCTGCCATTGACACCACCCTGTAAATATGAATCAGATCTTTGGACTCTTCCAGATTTCCTTGATTCATTAAGTGGAGAAGATCATCAAGATAGACATCCAAGGATTCAAACTAGGGACTTCCACATTTGTAGGCAGGGGTTTTACCACTCTGCCATTGACGCCACCATGTAAATATAAAGTCTTCTCACCTGAATCACATCTTTGGCCTCTTCCAGATTTCCTTGATTCATTAAGTAGAGAAGATAATCAAGAAAGACTTCAATGGATACTACTTTTTGCAGGTGGCAAACATGTCTGAAAAAAAAAACAATGTTCACATTATTGCACCCCTGTTGACATCAAGAGATATTAATAAACTAGCTGTGTCGCCGGCTTCGCCTGGGTAATAATGGAAGACAGAGAGATAGAGAGAATACATAAAGTGCATGGTCCTGATCCCAGGTTCGACCTCAATCCCTGTCCTAATAAGAAGATAGGGGTCTCAATCCTCATAGTAGGCTGCATGCCAGCGTGAGTTCACGTCAGTGCGTGCGAGAAAGTTGCGAGGCGCACTTGCATCGAACACATCTTGAACGCATGTCTATTGTTTCGTTTCTCAGTGGAATTATTATGAGGCCAAAGAAGGACGGGAACTTTTTTTCAAATGTATTTTTCTAAATTCAGGAAATTATTAAATAAAAAATTGAAGCCTGTCAATCTATCTTTTTGCAGGCACCTGCCAACTTTCAACTCTGTAGCTGTTGTAGTTTTATGGGGAAAAGTGGCACATGTGTTTCCAAGTTGTCAAATACATAATAGATATAATACTCAAGTTTTCTAGATGGAATTTAATGAAAACTGTGATTCTGAAAAAAGAATTAAGTTTAACATTAGGCCAAAACAGCCGAAGACTGGCACCTCTATAAATGGCATGCGGTACTCTAAAAAAGTTTAACATTGTGCACTTTCACTAAAATGCAATTGCAATGGCAAGGTTGATCAGTAAAGAAAAAAAGGAAAATATCAAGAGCTGCTGAGAAACTCACTTTACAAACTGATCCAGTAAAGCTGTTCTATCATCCTTGACTTGATACAAAGATGCCATACCAACCTGAAATTTTTATGAATAAAAAAGAGAGTAAGAAATAGGCATGGTGAAAGTTCAGCAATCTGGAAAGACAAACATGCAAATACAAATAATTTATTGGAGGGAAAAGAAGTGAAATCACTTGTACCTCATTCCATCAATAAGTTTAGCTCACCAATAAGAATAAAAGAATTCCAAAGAATGTTTCAGACAGACAGCCTAAAGTCTCAACACAATAGCAGCTATTAGATTCCCCAGTCCTGGCCTCTGCTCAGAGAAATGTGACAAATTTTTACAGTAGTAATTTATGAGATTTCGTAAGCTGCTGCGCTCATAATATGCATGACAAACATGACAAAGGATGTGGGAGACAAGGAGTATCAGGTATGCACTTAAGCGGGCAATACTGTGCGGTTAGTGTATGATGTAGGCCTACAAGAACGTTTATGTGCTCACAAGTGCAGATTCTTTACAGCACTGTGGTAAATCTGAAATTGTGACAGAACAGAAACAAAAATGCAAAACTTACAAGAAGTCATAATACAAATTACATCTAGCGTCAACAATATCTATTGTCAAGATTGACTCCCCATTGCCATCATGCCTTACTTGTCTTCCTATTTCACTGGCGTCCGTGGTGTAACTGTTAGGCTATTCAGCTATCCTTCCGAAAACCCAAGTTCAATCACATGTGCGGGCCATCTGCGTTCTTCTATTGTGATTCCCCGCCCTCAGCCCGGGTTGACCCTGACAGGCAGGGTCGAAGAAGCCTGTCTCTTAAATGACGTTAAAGTATTACAAGGGACCAAACTTCTTGTTTCTACTTATAATATTGTAGTCCTCTCTCAAGCTTTTCTGAGCTAAGTTTGCAGCTTCAAAACAACATGTGCCTTAAAACAACTTACATGATAAACGGTGGCATCCGTTTTGTTATACTCAGTGCTGATCGACTGGACAAGCCTCAGTGCTTCTGGCCACTGATGATTGACGACACACTCACGAATCAGGTGGGTCATCCGCGGTATGAGATTCTGGAAACCACCTCGAACCATAAGTGGGTTCTTACAATGATGGTACACTGAAAAATTATGTTGATCGAAAGAAGTGAAAGAGCAATGGTTGAGTAACACAAAATGACTTAGTTTAACAAAAATTCCAGAAGTAATAATTTTATAATAATGTTTTTTTATATTTCGATAAAATAAAAAAGGACAATCAGAATTTTCTACTAACAATTTGGTGTTTGTGAAGTAATTTGCACAATATTTACACATCCTAATCACCAGCATACATGGTGTAAAGGTAAAGTTCTTCATCCATCATGCAGAAGACACAAGTTCGATTCCCACTTGATAAGTATTTGTATCTTTCTGCTGAGATCCATCCCTCTCAGCCCTGGTTGGCCCTTGTTGGCCCTGTTAGGCAGCGTTGAAGTAGACCGTCTCTTTGATCTTACAGTGTTGCAAGGGACATGAAACTAAAAAACCAAATCAAAATAGTCTCGTCATTTCAACAAGTATGTAAACTAAAATACATGTATCATAGTTGTAAAGCTAAAAATTGAAAATTATACCTCCTGAGATTTGTGAAAATGTATTCAGAAGCTGCAAATACTCTGCTACTTCCTTATGATGCTGTATATCATCAGGACTGTGGTTTCCTCTTGGGTCTATGTATACAAAAAGACTTTTCTGGATGGAAGTAAAAAGAAAATAAATATTACAAGCAATTTCAAAGTATTTGGTAAATTTTTGGGGAGGCTCAGAATAGGTTAAAACTCTCCATATATAAGTTAGTAGAGTAAATCTCGGTATGACTATGTTCCATTCAGACTCAAGATTTCAAATGTTTTGGCAGGAGTGTGTAAAAACCAATAAATGTATCGAGAGAATAAGGTCAGGGCTTCATATAGCAAGCAAAGATTGATTGGGGAAAGGAGAGGATAGTCTGTGACTGGTGCATTGTAAGTAAGCCTATTAAAGAGAGACAATGCCCTTCAGGCTCAGGTCTGACTAAGCCCTTATTGGTTTACGATTTTAGTTGCTACAGAGAGGTTTCACTGAACATTACACAAAAGTCCAACCCTCGGTTTTGCAAACCACAGACGGATACTGTTTGTAGATCAGTGGTAAGAGAAACGTGCCACATCACTGATAAGGCCTATCCCTTTCTCGAGTACTCTTGTGTACCGTAAAACTATCAACACTTGCATTTTATTTTTTCATCATAAATACACTACAGTGCACCACATAGAGGCCCACACATATTGAAAACTCAGATTTGTAGAAACAAATTCTTTGAAAAATTATATAGTGAAATTATGTTTTAGTAAGTGTGTTTTATAGAAATAAAGAGTACAATATTAAGCAGAAAATGAAGGTGATAGCCGAAAGTGTGATTTATTTTTAAACGAGGTAGCCTAAGTGATACACTTACACTTACAGTGGTTGGAAGGTAGTCAAATTAGTGGGTGGCACACAGAAACATTTACAAAAATAATTCATTTCTAAATATCAGAACCTTCTATTTATTGCATCAGCATGGTTTCCAACTTTTTAGAAAACATTTCCCTTTCACCACTTAACACTTTCAAATTTATACTTTCCAGAAACAGATTTTTTTCCCTCTCTAGAATTCTGAATACAATTGAACTAGATCTAGAAAACAGAGAGAAGCCTACACGGGTAGAGTTACTAGAATCATTGGTTAGACTGATCTGATAGATTGGCCGGGAGAGATTTATAAAGAAATTTGAGCTAAAATTTAAATTTAGTAGGATAAACAATTGGTCCACATTCCCTCCCCAGAGCCATAACAAGATCTAGGTCCAAGACACATTAGCTAGGCGTAGCTGATCAGTCTTGGATCTAGGTCTAGTCATCATGTACATAGCCTATTATAATACAAAATTCTAAATATACAATATCAATGATTGTTGAGCGAAATTTAGGGGATAGCTGAGCCGGAGGTTTTGCCTGCATGGTGATGTAAAAAATCAAAAAGGTATCTCCGTCTGACAAGCTATAGCAGAAAAAATGAAGAAAAAAAAATAGGATGACTGTTTGTTTTTCTCTGTACAATGGAGGTTGCCCAGGTTGAAAATGTTTTATCTATCCCTAAAGAGAGTTGGCAGAATAGGGAGGGCAACAAAATTTGATAAAAAGATCACTGCATTTCTTAATCAGTGTAAAGTTTACTGTAAAATATAGGCTACAGCTTGGGCTACTCCCGGAATAAAGTGGTCCCGACTTTTTTCCAGGAGTGCCCAGCTTGGTACAGAACAGTTTTATATCGCAGGAAATTTTGGGGGCGACATCTGAGGTTTTTTTTATCAAACTCAATGGGGGGGGGGGGAGATTCGGGGTTTGGGATACACACCGATAAAATGGCCATTAGGGGCCTATAAGGTCTAGTTTTTTTTCTAGATCTAATATCTAGATAAATCTAGATAACAAAAACAAGTACATAGATCTATATATTGTACATGATGTACAGACGAGGGAGAGTTGACATACAAGTTTCTCCAGCTCCAGTGTTGAAAACAACTTGGTGCAAGAAGGCGAAGGGTCAGTTGCAGCAATCACAGCTGTGCTTTCACTTTCATTTCCTTCATTGTCATTTGTTGAGTCCGTGGCCAAGATAGGCCTACTACTGTCCATGTCCATAGGCCTAGATCTACCCTTCTTTTGAACTTAAACTTATTTGCGCTTGGGCTTGTACTTGTACTTGTGGCCAGTTAGATTTAATGTGAGTTGTGGGGACTCCACCAGCCACAGACGCCCGCACACTGGCACGGATCGACAACAATCTAGACCCTCTAGATATAGATCTGTCTAATCTTAATCTATTAATCATTTAATCTGTCTTTATTTCGATTAGCATCGAACGAGTTGGATGTCGAGAGAGTATCGTGCTTGATCTCTTTCTCTCTCTCTCTCTCTCTCATCCATTCACGTCGTCTCCACTTTCCGTCGCCAGAATCGAAAGTTGAAAATAACAACATCCGGACCACCCGAACTCCGTGGGAGTGGTCTGCTCGTGATACTTCGAATTCATTTGTACAAAAGTTTACAAAAGTCCGACCACCGGCCAGCGATCGAAGGAGCCGCGGTTCTCAAGAAGGCCAGACTTTTTAAAATAAAGAATCTTCAGTTTCCTCAGTGGTTTAGAAAGTATCTACGTTTTATCGAGATCTATTGAGCCAACAACAGTCATGGAAAATATCACAGAAGACGAAGCTGAACTTTATGATCGCCAAATCCGGTTGTGGGGGTTGGATGCGCAAAGAAGGTAGGCCCCTGCCCGGTGATCTTGTAGTTGTAGTTGTAGAATCAGTTGTAGTTTCGTTCAGTAAAGTTAAAGTCAGGTCCGAGTATCGATATCGTCCGGATATCGAAGAAGAGTGAACAGAGCATGAGACTGGAAGGAAACACAACATTTTTATGTTACAATTCAGAATCTCCATTTCAATCTAAGCTTTGTATAACAAGGTAAAGTGAAATAGTTGTCTGAATTGTGTAGGGCTAATAAA
>JAUKPP010267831.1:0-5000 GCA_032273245.1 Phyllaplysia taylori
CTTAAGTACAGTAAAGTACTGGTTTTCAAAAATGTACTAAAGTACAGTAAAAGTACTGAAAAATGTACTTAAGTACAAGTACTTAAGTACTTGTACTTAAGTACTTACAGCTCTGATTGTAACACTGTGTGATTTTTTGGGTACATTTTTGCATGAATCCGCCTGCTGTTCTCTTACTGTAGATTTTCACCTTTCTTTCTTTCCGAAAACAATCTTTAGGCTGCCTTGTCTGTTTTCTTGCAATTCTCTTTTGGAATTTTTTTCTTTCTGTCTTTTTCGTACACTCACATGTTTTGCAACTTAGTTCTTCCCCAGTTTTATTCCTTGTGTTCCACTATGCCCCTGTTCCTGCATGGATCTGGTTCGCGTTTGTTATACATGGCTGTAAAAAGTTGACATGGTGGTAGAATCAAACAAAAAAACATGGAAAAACAAAAACAACAAAAACAAGGGTGTTCGTTTCCCGCTATAGGTCAAGCTAGATGAAGTCAGCTCCCAGATTTTAAGTTCGCTCCAGAGAGCTGCAGACGCAAGACAATACAAGAGAAAACAAAGGGCGCATTGAAATGGATACATTTCACATGTCTTGATTTCCTCTGGCTATATCTGACATTTTACGAACGTATTGAATCTCCTCCTTAAGAAAAGAATCGGTATTATGATTTATCACGATTTTTATACTCAGCTAAAGTTAAAGCTCTGAATTCTACAGGGATAAATCTTTTGCACTGCAGAAATACGCGACGTAGTTGAAAAAAACCCCTGGGGTATTTCGTCTCCAATCTACTGTCAAGCTGAATCCATTCTATTTTCAGTTAACTACGTAATGTGAATGTCACAGATTTGGCCCGCGACATCATTTGAGATGAAAAACAGAACAATTGTTTGCTGGCTTGCCATAATAAAATATTAGCGCTGCCGCGCTGTTTTCTGCTCTTTTTGACATTATTTGATACGATCCATCATCAAGCTATGGCGTTTCTCACTTTCATAATAATAATATTTTTGATCAGCTATTATTGTAGCATAATATTGCTGGATGGAAGAAATGTGTGCGAAACCTCCTCTCCCGGATAGGGAGCAAAACCCAATATCATGTGATATACAATACATGGCTTTATGAATGTCCGCCTGCCGTTCTCTTTCTGTAGATTTCCTCTTTTCTCTCTTTCCGAAAATAATCTTTAGGCTGCTTTGCCTGTCTTCTTGCAATTTTCTTTTGGAATATTTCTTTCTTTCTCTCTGTCTTTTATGTCTTTCTTTCTTTCTTTCTTTCTTTCTTTCTTTTCTCTTTCTTTTTTTTCTTTCTCTTTTCTCCTTATCTAATTCTTACAAATTTTGTGTGCACGTGCATGTCTCTGTGTATGTCTACATAATGGATAAATCAATGTATCGATAAAAGGATAAATGGAAGAAAGATATATATATAGAGAGAGATATAGAGATAAAATTGATAGATAGATTGATAGATAGTTAGACGGACGGATAGATAGATCGTCAGACAGATGGGTAGATAGATAGATTGATAGGTAGATAAGCAGGAAGAACGCAGATTATTCAGATATTTCATCTTGGCTGTTCTAATTCCCTCATGCCTGCAACTATATACTTGGCAAATTGACCTACTTTTAAGCCCCAAAAGTAAGAACTGGCATAATCTCTTTAATTACAAAAAGAGCTGAAGTTCATTACCTATCTTTTCATAAAGACAGGTCTTTGTAAATAAAAGTTTCAATGAAAAATTGGAAATTCCCTTGGACTATTCCCAGCACGACAAAAAGGGCAACAAAGATCTCTAATGGGCTCAATGCACATGACAGGCAATTATTAGGCTAGCCCATAGACATCTATATATAGACCGCTTACTCTGATTTCACGTCCGTCAAACATGGGCGCCGTAATTTGACCATAAAATGCATAAAAAATAAAGCGAGGACCAATGAAGCGATGCTTGCGCCACCCCTTTATTCTATAGGCAGATGCACCTAACTATCGGCATTCGTGCACTCGTCCCATCAGTTTGTATAGGCTGTGAAGAGAGGCGGCCATTCCTATGACGTCAGAGTGATCAGTCTTGACTATCTCTATGTATGTCTGTTGGCGAGCCTGACTAATCTTAGACATTGATGGCCTTGTTCGGGGGCTGATGCGAACCAACATTTCACATTTTTTCTCTTTGATTACCACTGTGTCAACAATAACGTCCTTTTTGTCTGGGGTTCGCGGAGATCAATTTGCTGTCTTCAGGAAGCGACCGGGAATCTCAGGGAAGCAACACTGGTGTTCTTTTATCAGTGTTCTAGGGATGATAGGGAGGGGTGGAGAGAGAGAAGGATAGGTAAAGAGAGAGAAAAGAACAGAAAAAACGAGAAAGAGAGGGGAAGAGAGAGAGAGCGGGGGGAGGGAGAGAGAGAGAGAGAGAGAAAGAGAGAGAGAGAGAGAGAGAGAGAGAGAGAGAGAGGGGAAGAGAGAGAACGGCGAAGAAGGTAGAGATCAAATGGGGAAGATGAGGGGAAAAATAGGATAGAGAGAGGTGGAACACATTCTCACATACACACACTGAAAAGGAATCATCATTATGTTTGGACAAAAAGGCTCAGAAGAGGGGAACAAACCACTATAGACACACACATTGACGAGAGGAGAGAGAGAAAGAAAGAAAAAGAGAGAGAGATAGATAGATAGAGAGAGAGAGAGAGAGAGAGAGATACAAAGACGAGAAATTGAAATTAATAATATGGAGTATAGAGATGGAGAATTGGAAGACGCACTCACAGACATACTCATACAAAAACAAACTAATACTGAACAGAAAAGAAAAGAGAGGGAGAGAGAGAAGGAGGAAGAGAGATAAAAAAAAAGAGAGAGGGAGAGAGACAGAGAGAGAGAGAGAGAGAGAGAGAAAGAAAGCAAGAAAGAAAGAGAGAGAGAGAGAGAGAGAGAGAGGAAGGGAGTGAGGGCGAGACAGACAGAGAGAAATGTTGACTTGCTTGAACTGCGTGCCCCAGGCATTGGCTGAAGACTCCTCAATGTCAACTCTAGAGAGGATTGCTCGGACTTTGAAGTTTCATCTTCTTCTTTCCCTTTCTCTCCGTTGTCTGACTATTTCTTCATTCTTTCTTTAGTCTGTGGACAACTGTGCTCTGAAAATGAAGTCTTCAGGGAGCTTGTGTGTTTTTGTCTAAAGTCAGTCCTTGAATTGGACTGGATTTGTTAATAAAATATTTGGTCTGTATTTACTCGTGTCTTTATCGTTGTTGTCAGGGAAAAATGTGCTGCATTAGTATTTTCCATAGTTTGATGAAATTATGAAAATAGATAGGTCGATAGATAAATAGCGAAATGAATAATTTAATAGATAATTAGATAGATGGATGAATGGATGGGTAAATGGGGGTAAAGATGGATTGACAAATGGTAAGATAAATAAAGAGAGATGCATAGATAGATAGATAGACATACATGCATACAGACAGATGATATATAGGCAGACAGATTGGCAGACAGACAGGTACAGAAATACATGGTATGGAAAGTTACACAGAGAGACGGGCTCATAAACCCATGCCGTGATCTGTGGCTTCAAATGACATTCTAGGTCAATGCCACATCTAAATACGAACATCTTTTTCTCTGACGACAGCTTATTGAAGCAATGTCTGGGGACTGCCTAGATTAACTTGGGGATATTTTTTGGAGTTTTCAATACTCCGACCCCTACTTTCTTATGATCAGAAATGGAGTTTAAAAAAGGGATCCAACGTCTAAAGTAACCGTACTAAGCTGTAAAAAGTCTTCAACCAAGAGCTCGCCAGCCAATCAGACAGGACGTCACGTTTTGTATTTACGTCTCCCTACATCGTCCAGTCTTCAGCCTCGTAGATAAAACTCTCTACACCGCTCTGGTCCATCATTCTCATTCCGACCCGTGTGGGGTCAACAAACAAATGACCACACGATTGTGTAACTGGACAGCCGTGGTCACAAAGGGCGGGAAACTCCTCCACTCCGTCAGCATTATCATTAACAGTTGTCTGCCCCTGGCACCTTCGCTCATTCATTTCCGGTCAACCGCCCCTCGAGCCCGCTTCATTACCAAGCTTGGTTCACATAGGTCCAGTTGGGATGGGAGAAATCCGGATAGGTTATTCATTTATTCATATAATTTTAGAAGAAAGTTGAATCGAATTTTGGTGGGTATTGAGTCGAATTAGGGCTCCTGATACTCTTTCATGCGTGCGTTACCTAAGGAAACTTTGATATTGATGTCCATTTCGAACTTACTTTCAGTAGCTAGATAGTTAGAAGTTACTTATTTAGCCATAGAGGCTCCAGGTTCTTTTGTGTTTTAATCAAAACTTATTTACCAATTAACGCGAATCCACTCTTTGATGATACGCTTTAAGAATGTTTCATTGTGCGAAGAGAACAACCCTGTTTAATGTAATGACGTTGCGTATCGTTCTTGCCATTCAGAAACATTCTCAAAGAGAGGAAATTAATAATGTTCCATCCAATTCTTGCACTTGGCAAATACGCACATGTAGTTATTTGATTTTTTCTCCATGGTCGTTGCACATCTCTAAGGTCCAGAGCCGACTTCCTCGCCATTAGAAGTAGGTCAACACGCAGAATGACTTCTCTAGGTTTTGAATATTTGGATTTCCCGTTTTTAATTATTTTGTAAATTCCAATAATTATTCAGAGCATCGTAAGTTATCAAGCAAAGGAATTCAGATTCTTTTGTGAGAAATTTACTCTCCAAATGATAGTAAGACTGTTTTTTTCTTTACCCACCTCTGTGAGAGATGGAGGAGAAGAAATAAATAAATCGCAGTGTGCAAGCCAGACAACAATTTGGATAATAATGTACTGAAATACAACTAAGTATCCGTATATTAAGATAAAGTTAATTATTCGGATATATATATGTAAATTTGGATGACTGTACGGGCCTACTTAACTGTGAGGTCAACCATTTCTGTCAAGGCGTGAATGGA
>JAUKPP010267831.1:10000-11418 GCA_032273245.1 Phyllaplysia taylori
AGACTTACGTTTCTCTAGAACTAGTTGAACAGCGATACAGGCCTACTGTTTACAGCGAGTCAGCGACGTCACACGATTGCCTGTCATTTTGATTTGGTTTGGTTACCAGTTTGGTTATACGTCCCCTGCAAGACTGTAAGGTAATCTAAGAGACGGGATAATTCGACCCTGCCTGTTAGAACCAATCCGGGCTGAGAGGGAAAAAAAATCCCAGCAGAAAACCAACCAGATTGTCTGCGCCTGGAATCGAACTCGGATCTTCCTCATGACAGACGAAGAGCCTAACCATTAAACCACAGAGCTGGTTGCCATTTTGAAGTCACTTCCTTTCCACAGACATAAATAGACACAGATACATAATGTGTACATGTAGATAGAGCAAAACGTTGGACGTTAACACACGCTAAGTTTTTAATGAAACTCGCGAAGGGAATAATCTTTCTCACGCTCGGAAGTGGCATTCAAGAAAAAGGAGTTTAAAAACTGAGCGTCCATTATTTTGTTGTAGTTTTAATTTATTTGCTTAAGCTCCGAACATCTTGCTGAACAAGCCATCAGAAACCAGCGGTGATCGAGCAATTAAAGAACGGATCAAACGCCATCTTTCTATTATTCTTTTTGCGCCATTTTTGAAAATACACGCCATTTTTCTTTTATCCTTTTTGTGCCATTTTAGGGAAATAATAATGGCAAAGACAAGTTTCCTTACAGGAAGGTTCTTTCTTTTAAGCAGAAACAAATTATAAATTTTGTTTTATCCCGAAACAATTACAGAAAAAGCAAATCGTTTCCTCCAATCGATGGAGAGCTCATGAATCATCAACTCGGGAGATTCTCTGTGGCATTGTCTAGGAAGGAAGAAGAGCCACAATGTCTTGGCAAGTTTTCATAATAATGATATAACAGCTTAATGTAATAGGTTCTGTTTTTGTTTGTGTTTTTGTGGAAGCATTTGCTTTTGGAGATTGTCGTGTTTGGCTGAAGAATTCTTATTTATGATGGGAATAAAATTCTTGGTTTGTGATCGTCTTTCCTGAGTTTTATGATTGCAAATGAACGAATGCCCATTGGAAGGTTGCCTCGAATGATGAGATTTGGGCAGAAAAGAAAGATATTTGCACACTCATACATATCGCAGGTCGTTTTGCAAAGAGGCAAATACTCCACTACAATCTTTGTACTATTTGCCCTTATGCAAAGCAGTCAATTATATACTCTCTCTCTTTCTCTCTCTCTCTCTCTCTCTCTCTCTCTCTCTCTCTCTCTCTCTCCACTGTCTTTCTTACTTTCCTATTGTCTCCTCTCTCTCTCTCCCTCTCTCTCTCTCCCCCCTCTCTCTCTCTCTCTCCATAAATTCGCAGGTTTTTTTTTTATCGCATCCTTGCTCATATTTTTTCTACCTCATCATTCCCTCCCCC
>JAUKPP010267842.1:0-11418 GCA_032273245.1 Phyllaplysia taylori
AAAAATGTAACTATTTCGATCCAACTGAGAGAGAGAGAGAGAGAGAGAGAGATCGAAATGTGCAAGTGTTTACGTGTATGTCACAGGTGGGGGCAGAGAGAAAGAGGAAAGGGTTGAGGGGGAGGGAGAGAAACACAGAGAGGGCTCTTGTAAGAAAGTATGGAAAGAGAGAAAAAGGCAGATGGAGAAATAGAGAAAGATTAGTAAAATTGCGTCTGCTGATTTTGGTTAGACACTCGGTGCCACACTGCATGGGCATAAGAGGCGAAAGTTCAAAATTTTATGTCAAGCTAAGAGGTTAAGAGTTATTTATTTATAGAGGCATAAGCTTCTTTGGCTGTTTAACCTATTTTATGTCCGTCTTCGCAAGAAAGGGGTTCGTAGCTGGGGGAAAGAGAAAAGAGAAATGTGAGTCTTAGATATTGATAGAGAAAATGAAGGCTGACAATTGTGTGACAACCAGCATTTTCGTCGTTTTAGTTTCATTGCAAAAACAAAGCAACAAAATTTCTAATTGCAGCACGTGAAACCTGCTTTGTGTGTCTCGTAGAATATAGCTACCAGTGTCAATGTCGTAAAGGAAAGAGTTTTCATCACGGAGTAGTTCGCTTGCCTTTTACGTATCAGCCTTTTGAAACATTGGTCATGTTCTGTGGAATCACAAAGCTTAGAGGGGAAAATATTGCATTTACTTACTTCGTGCTCATAAAACATACTACAATGTATTTTCAAACAGTAAGGGAATTCCTAAGCATAAAATTGATACTATGGTGACCTGTATTCATGTTAATTGATTTATTTATCTGGTTTCCGTTTTTTAGTTAATTATTATATTCTCAGTGTAAAAGAAAATTCCACAAAAACAAAAAGCTATTTACAAAAAGTAGAAAAACAATTTGAATACTCTTTGACTAAGCAACAGCTCGTCTGCAGATGCCCTACGGGTATTTAACCTGGCACAGACATTTAGGAATTTAAAGTTACTGAACTAGAAAAGTTCTATATTCCATTGTACAAGGGAAGGGGAAGGGAAAAAATCGGCTATTGAAACTGGGGCATCTCCAAAACCCATGGCAGATTGGAGGAAACACTTTTTAAAATTGTAAATTACGAGCCATGATGAAAGTTATGATTTGTGGTGATTTCATGTGAACAAAAAGAGAAAAGGAGACTGTTCCACTGATGAATTCTTAATCTAAAAATGATGTAATTAGCCTATTCATTTTGATATTCACTTGCTATTTCCTAGTCCAGATTTCCCCACACACCTCATGGCAGGTCTATTGTGAATAGAGTCTGAGAGTCTGATGTCTAAATTCCTCCACGAGGATCTCCCTAAGCCCGCCCCCTCATGTCTGCCCGGTGACACAGAGACCGGCTTATGACACAACAGCCGCCATCTTACCGTCCTCCCCGCGGATGAGGCGCGTGCGCAGTGATTGTAGTCCCGCACTAATCGACACTTCCGGCTCCGAGTGACTCGCAGTGAATGGACGAGGTCAAGATGATTGGTCGTTATTACGGGCTGCTTGCTAATCTTGTGATGGGATTAGGATGAAGAGGAGGGTCGTTCATTAGAGGGAAGATCTTGGAGGATACAGGTTCGTTCGATACAAGAGAAGGGCGGGGCGGATATTGTCTTCAGACTGGTCAGTGCGGGTAATCTTTAGAGAAGCTGCGAATAGAAACCTGAAACAGTCATTGTCTGATTGTCAGAGCACGAGGCATAGATTTCTGAGGAGGCGGTGTCTCTTTTTGGCCCCCCTCTTGACTTTCTTGAGTAAGATCTCTTCATTGATCATCCTGCGTGATCACGATGTTACTCAAAGAAGCTTTCTAGTGTTGGAGATCTTAGCTGGGGCTATCGCTTGTGTGTTGTTAACACTTCACTTACCACTGGTCAAACTAACGTTCTTGAGATTTTTTGTATCTAACTGACCACACATTGATAGACATACACCGGCGGTGCGGTGTAATGGTTAGGCTCTCCGCCTATCATGTGGAAGGTCTGGGCTTTTTCTGCTGGGATTTTTTCCCTGTCAGCCAGGTTGGCCCTGAAAGGCAGGGTCGAAGTGGTCCATCTTTTATAATGACCTAACAGTGTTGCTGCAGGGGACAAAAAGCTGGTAACCAAACCAAACCAAAACATAGACATGCGTAGCTTACATAGAGACACACACGCTCACACAAACGCACACACAAACACACACATATACACATATACACAGACACACAAATACATACATATACAGATGCAAGCGCAATATACACACACTCATACACAATAGAAGCATTAAGTTTCATCATTAAATGTATGCCTACACGTATGTAATCAAAGTTTTAGAGAGGCAGCAGAAATAAGTACATACATGTATATTCTCGGAGAAACGAAAGCACATATTAAATTGTCTTTATAGACATCGTTACTTAAACAAAACAATAACTGTCAAACAAAAAATGCTTTTTGCATCGTACTTACTGCAATCGGCATTTTTCACAATGTCAGGAGAATGAGTTTTAAAAGAGAAACACGAAAGAACTAGAAAAAGATAGAACTTTTCATCGTTACATATTGCCCCACATACATTGAGCTCAGGACAAGACCGTTGTGGGACCACCAGATTTGATTCTAGAAATACATGTAGTAGTAGTCAACCGGCGTCTTGGTGTAATGGTTAGGCGCTTCGCCTATCACGCAGAGGACGTAAGTTCGAGGCCCACGTTGGGCAGTTTGCTTGATCGAGTATGTCTCCGTTTTTCTGCTGGGACAAGGTTCCTCTCAACCCGGGTTGGCCCTGGCAGGCAGGGTCGAATCGCCCGTCCCGTAAATGACCTTACACTGTTGCAAAACCAAACCTATTAGTAGTCGTCAATCATACAAATATGAACACTAATACAGATACACACAACATAGACGCACAATCAATATAACACGCACACACACATACACACACACACACACACACACACACACACACACACACACACACACACATACACACACGCTCGCGCGCGCGCGTGCTACATAAGCCTACAATCACATACATGTACAGGGATATCAAGAACGAGAGAAAAGGAAAATGTAGTGAGCTAGGGAGAAAAAGAACTGGGGAAAAGGGAACGAGAAAATTAATAAAGAACGAGAGAGACAGAGAGAGAGAGAGAGAGAGAGAGAGAGAAAAGGAGGAGAAACAAAAGAGAGATTATAGTCAAAGAGAAAAAAGGACTGACGCAACAAACCTTTGCCTGTAATCGATTCTTCTTTTTTTTTCTCTAATTAACCTCTGACCTTCTCTACCCCCCCCCCCCCCCCCCCCCCCCATTTCTATTCTCTCTCCTCCACATCACAATTCTATCCCTCCTTTCATCTTCACTCCCCCCTTCAGCCTCCCCTGGGGACTGATGTGGTTCCTCTAAATTTACGTCCATTCCCCCTCTTTCTCTCCCTCAAAAAGAGGAGCTGGAGTTTGACTATCACGTCGTTTGACTATAAAGGCTCACAGCCTCCGTCTGAACCCGGCACGTGCCATCTGTCACATGTTTGGAGCTCAGCTATTTATGGAAACACTCGGTCACATCAAAATACGGAGTTTCTCGACGAAGAAATTAACAGTTTTCTCGGCATTTCTAATTTGTTTGTGAGGGGGAATTATAAGTTAGAGGAATTAATAGTTAGGAAAATGTGAAAGATTAAAAGAGATAGAGAGAGAGAGAGAGAGAGAGAGAGAGAGAGAGACTCTGAGAGACAGACAGGATGAGAGATATAAGAGAGGAACAAGAAGAGGCTACTAAAGAGAGACACAGTGAGAAATTAAGAAACAAAGAGAGAGAGAGAGAGAGAGAGAGAGAGAGAGAGAGAGAGAGAGAGAGAGAGAGAGAGAGATGGAGACAGAGAAATGTGAGAGAAAAAATGGCCTCAAATCTCTCCTGGGTAAGAAATCGCGGTTTCTTTTTTTTCTTTTTTTCCCCTGTGTGAAATTGCAGTTTCAATAATTATTGTGTTTTTCTCAGCTTTGCTTTCATCCTGTTTTCATGTTCTTCTTCATTTTCTTTCTCTCTATCTATTACTCTACCTATCTCTCTTCCTCTCTCTCTCTCTATCTCTCTCTCTCTTTCTCTTCGTTTTCAGTGCGCCTCTTCTTCTCACTCCAGTTGTCTCTCTCTCTTTCTTTCTAACGTTTCTCTCTTTCTCTCACGCTCTGTCCTTGATTATAATTTCTCGTTCTTGTTCTCTCCCTTGCTTCACTTCTCTCCGTCTCACCCTCTTTATGTCTAGGGAGTTCTTTGGTATGCATTGTGCATTAGTTTGTTTGTAAGTATGTATGTGTGAAAGAGAGAGAGAGAGAGAGAGAGACGGGGAGAGGGAGAGAGAGAGGAAGAAACGAAAAAGATAGAAATGGAAAAAATTGTCATGAGTTAGAGTGGCACAGAGAGTCAAAAAATAGAAAAAAAAGAAAGATAGAAAGAGAGGGTGGAATAAAGAGAGAGAGAGAGAAAGAGAGAGAGAGAGAGAGAGAGGGAGAGAGAGGGAGAGAGAGAGAATACCGATTGTGTGTGAGATATGGCTGTATTAAGTCTTGTTGCGCAAAAAGTCTTTATACTGAGATTAAGCAAAGATGACACTATTGATGAGACGGTCAATCCGAAAATCAGCATGGAGACCTTTCTTTGCAGCAATTTTCGTCTTTTCTCCCCTGCCATGTCGCCAGTCTGTCCCCGGGTTTGGCAGAAAGCTCAGCCTTCTCCCGCCTCAACCTGACGTGTATTCGCGCCACAACTGTGTGAGTGACAGCTAACATGACGCGCTAACTACCCGGCACGGCTATAGGACACTGGCACGCTTCAAGCTGTGAACGGAACACGAAATTCGCGTGTACCCCTGGCTTGTACGGAGAGCTGGTCGCCATTGTTGGGCAGGTTGTTGGGACGATCATGCAAGTTTACGTACACGACACAAGTATGAGAATGTCAACAAAGTTTGGGGTTGCTACAGACGCGTTGGCGAGAGTGGGGAGGCGGGATCCTTTAAGTTCTCTGTACCTTTCTGTCTGCTGTCGCCTTTTTAGCGTGCCTGTGGTTGATGTATAGTCTATGTGCCAGCATCCGCTTGCAGAGGTTAAGGCGGAGCGTCAACTGACCTGTTTTGTCAGTTGCAGGCCAGGCTCATATGTATATATCATAGATAAGCATGGCCTGCAACTGACAAAACAGGTTAGGGTTAGGCTAAGTTAAATCGATCGTCAGTTTATGTTTGACGGGCTGTATAGTGACAGCCTTCTTTGTTTAATGAAAGTCACAAAATATACATTGGCGTTTACATCGCTGCGATATTTATCAAAACAACCTGGGTGCTGTCAAGATCAGCATACTTTCGTCTTTGTTTTGTTGAGGTCACTGCGGCACTGAAGTAATTTATTTATAGAGGTACCAGCTTCTTCGACTGTTTTAGCTACTTCGTCACTATCGGCACAATATGATCACTTTAGTTTCTTGTAGTTCATTTGCAAAATAGATTTCCTACAATAAAATAGAAGTAGCAAACGCCTCAGGGCGCCTATCGACTGTTTCTCTTTGGGATGACCATGTTGTAGTCCTTTACTGATTCACAAGTTGAGTGACTGAGCAGAATTGTCTAAAAAGTTGAAACAGACATAACTACAATCAAAATAAAACGCTAAAGATGAATGAGTCAAGAGACAGACGGCCAGCTAACATTCACATGATCAGAGAGGCTGACAAACAGTGCGCTGACTTAATAAAGTAAAAAAATTCAATATACAATAATTCAAAGCAGATTATAAAAATGGTTGTACAAGTCATATAATCTTATCTTCCACAGTATAAAACCTCTTCCCAATCTGGAAGAAAAATCCACACACAACAAAAACATCACGATTTACTTGTAATTCTAGTGGCAAACTCTTCAATAATAGCTCCCCTAATTCAATCGACAAAACTTTTATTCCTGATATTAGCGCCATGTTTAACCCAATCACTGCCAGACCAGATTTTGGCGCGAATCTCCCCACAGGAGGACTGCGGGACATCAGCACTGGTCACAGCGTCCACTGCCAGGTCTAACCTAATCAGTGTCACAGTTTCCCGGGCCGTCTCGCCATGTCTCCTCGCATACCCCTGTCTTCTCTAATGTGATTTTTTATTGGAGGAATTAGCACTGACATCAACGATTGTGTGTGTGGTGTAGAAGGCTAGGGGGGGGGGGGGGTGGTAGCGAGTTTCTTATGGTCCAGCGGAAGGCTTTTGGAGCGAGTTTCTTTTGCTTTCTCTGAAACTACTGCAGAAATTCTCACTAAACTTGGCTCAGAGGATTGTTAAAATGTTTTGAACTGTTTAAAATAGAACTTTATGACACTACTGAAGTAGTACACATGTACGCCGTTAAAACATGTCTATTCGTTAGGTTTTTTGTTTTGTTTTGTTTTCGTCATTTTTTTTAAAGGCAAGCATTTCTGAATACCTGGGATCTGTGGGTAGTGGGCAAGGTGTGGTGCTGACTTTAATCCCAACATTGTCTTTCAGATTTTATTTTTAATTAGCAGTGTCCCCCACCAGCTTTTTTTCTTTTTTTTTCTTTTTACTGAGCATGGGGCAGCTCTATTACGGTCTCGAAAACGAGTTCAAAAGTAGGTGAGCAAAGCCGCACACATGCTATTATCTAACAAAATCTCGTGCAAATTGGTTGTCTTATTTTTACCAATACATTTTGTTTACCGTCCCCCAGTCATTGAAAGAAAATTGAACAGTGTTTGTGCTATTTTTTTCTTTTCTTAGGATTTTCATGGTCTTTTTTATTTTATTTGTTGTTGCTGTTTTTGTTGGTACTTTAAGCGATTTAAGGACTAGATTAACTGCGCCTCTAGTGTAGAAGGTGTCTTTTTGCTTCTGAGAAAACAGCAGATTGAAGCAAACGCTGGGCAACGTTACGTGAGAGAAAGTCTTTGAGTCAGGGAGGGGAAAAGAGGGAGGAGGGGGAACTGAGGATGTAATTCCTGTGACTAAACTGTCCGACTTACACTAAGTGGCCACGCGGCGGGGGAGGGCTTAAACCAGGGAGGATTTGGAAAAGAAAGCGATCCAGTTTCTGACAAATCCGTCCGTTAAAGGCGACACGATTGTATTGGAGGCATCCGGAGTGTCATCTCAATGTCCCAAGTTATTAGTGAAAAAATCGGATCAGGTCTGTGACAGAACAAAGTAATCGAGCGGAAATCTACACCACAGACTTGTACATGACCAACTAGAGGGGAGCGAAGTTTTCTTTCCCTATACAGTTCCGACAGTGTTGCATTGAAGAAAATGTGTCACCGGGAAGGGGGTCAGTCATTTCATCGATTGCCCAATATTGAACCAGTACTTATCGACGCCTTGCAACAACACTCTCGTAACAGACGCTTTTCGCAAAAAACAACAACCTATTGTTATTTGCCCATGTTTCAAGACCCAGCGTATATTGTGTTAAAATGCCCAAAGATAATAACTCTTCTCTGTTTTACATACGGAATTCTTTAAAGCTACGACAAAATAAGCGAAAAAAAGAAAAACCACCACCCCCACCACCACTACCACCACCAACAACAACAACAACGACGACGAAAACAATCAAAGAAAAGCAGACAGAAAAATTAATGATATGCGAATGTCTCAACGCTTTGCTCCTTTACAGCGCAGCTGGAATTCATGCATATAATTTTCCTATCAAGTGCCAAGACAGAAAAAGGTGCGGCATTTTCAAAGCTGACCACAGCACGTAAATCAAGTGTCAAGTCCGCACAGAGGGTAGTCTATGTAAGGTGCGTCTCCATCTCAAGGAGTCAAATATATACATGAGACAAGTACATGAGGATTTAAACACAACTGCCTGGTCGTAGAAAAAAAGAGGTAATAAAGAAAAAAATTGTGCTACTTGAGCCCCTTTCATCCTGGGAGAACGGCCCTCCCAGAAAAGGCCCAATTAAGTCTGCCCTGCTGTTATCTCATCAAGCCTCGTGTCAGAGACCAGGTCTTAATAACTCGCCACAGACGTCATCTCCCTGCCTGGCTCTATTCCCGCGTCCGGCTGTCCACTAAACCTGGCCCTGCTATCCATACTAAATCCATAATTCACCAATTACCACTGGCTACCTGACGTTCTCGTCCCCCAATCTCACAGACATGACAAACGTTTTCATGACGGTTGATGGTCGATTGCTTCCCCTCCCCGCCGATTTCGTTTAATTCAAGAAGGAGAAGTAAGATAACACATTTGTCACCTAAATAAGCTGGCTCGCTTTTTTCTTTTCACGACAGAGGAAAATAAAAACTAGTCAGTTGTTGAATGAGTTTTGGCTGAAGTGAGAAAAAGGCGAATGTTAGAGAAACAGGGACACACTTATTTACGCCATTTCCAGGAGTAATAAATCAAAATGACCCACGCGAGCGTAGAGCAACTGTTGTTACTGGTCAGTCAGCGTAGATGGTCACTCATCCAGGCCTGCTCGACCGTGAAAGTGCACGGCGCACTAACAATAATAGAGAAAGAAAGAGGGAGTTCTCGAGGCTTTAGGAGTTAAGCCGATATAGAGTGTCCGGGACGCCTGCACCGCTTGTCACCTCCACGCGCCTGGCGCTAGGCCGGCCATTGTCCCGCTGTGGGATACCACGCATATTATTGTGATGGTCATCGTCCGCAGCATCAACCTGGACCATACCACTGGTCAGCTTGACATCTCTGTCTATACTTGTAAAGAAACCCCTAGCAAGCTCAACAAGTGGGGATGAGGCCAGACAATCGCAATGGGTTATCCTCGGGGAATCTTTGCGGATAAGTTGATACCTGAATTACCACTGTCTGAGTTTTTATCTCCCTATATTTTATGCGTTACAATATTGTTAGCGCCATGTTCCTGTGCATTCAACATGTTTTCGGTTTAGGATTTTATTGTCAACCCCGAAGGCCACTACTATTTTGCTATTCACTCCGAGCAGCGTCTAGAACGAGCAGCAATTTGTTAATACTTTGACAATAGCTGCTGACCCGTGACACCCCAAGATCCGCTCCCTCGCTTGTACATAAAAAAGAAGATATTTTTCATCACGTCTAGAGTATCAACATTCGGGGGCGTTTCATTTCAGTTTGTTGAAGATAACAATGTTGACAATAGAGTTGACGGCAGACAATATTCTGATTGCGTAGAGATGTTTATCTCGTCTTATTCAATAACTTGTTGCAATGTGAATATGATGCCCATAGGATATGACGGTATGAACACTGGTGTTTGACTTACCATCTGTCTGTGCAAAGTCAACACTTTAACATTATATTAGACTTTCGTGGTCTTTAAAATTATTTCTGACTGACATTGACAAATTATTCAGTATACTCAAGCAATTTGTTCTGAATTTTCAAGAGCCGAGCAAAGTGCGAAAACATTTCTATGATATTGGTTATGATATGTCTCTTCTAACAAAAAAGCATAGTGATAGCCAACGTTTTGCAATGGCATTCATTAACAAGAGTAAAAGCAATACGTAAATTTCAAGCATTGAGTTGTCAATCATATTATTCAATGGCACTTAAGATCATACTTCAACTCACTGAGCTAGCGGCTTATTGCTCATCCTGACTTCAACAAACTTCCCCTGCGTCGATTGTTCTACCCGCATTTCACGACTTTCTGCCATTTCCGGGCTATCACAAAACCCTTCCCGCCTCACATCTCCTCTCTCCAGGCTAATGACAATTTTACGCCAGTTTTGAGTGCCGTCATTAGATTCCTACACATCCGCTCGTACCGGCTCAAAAGATGACCGCATTGTCTCTTTCACCAAGGACTTCCTATAGCGCTGTCTCATTAAACCAGCCCGTTAAACGATCATCTCTTTTGCCTTTTTATTCCTACGTGTTTTCTTCAGCGCTACGATAAAAAACGTTTTCCTCTCATCGTGGGTGATGTGGGCAATGACAAAGCAGAAAATAATATTCATGCGGAAATAAAATGTGGAGCAACTTCTTCTTTCTCACCAAGCATTTGCTCTCTTTCATGTCCATTTGCAGCGATGAATTCAGCTTTTTGTCATCAATCCTGTGGTCGCATTTTTACCCCTTTCATTTTGTGGCTAAAACTTATTCTTCTGATATTCACCTAAAGCTAAAACAGTCAAAGAGGCTGGTGTCTCTGTAGATAAGTAGCAACTGACTCTTCATCCATTATTACTAACTCACAATCGACTTCTTGTGCTGACAAAATCCCCCCCCCTCTAACGCACGCACTCTCTCTTCATTTTCTTTTTCTTATCTCTCCTTGACTCAACCCTCTCCTGCCTCTCTCGTTTCCATGTCTGCGCCGTACCGTATAATGTTGCAGCATGCTTGAAACAAAAACTCCAAGCAATCGACTAGGAGAATTTTTTTTATCTGCACCGGAACAAACATTCCAAGTCTACGAGTTTAACTTTGAGGTCCATTCAGTGCATCCTATTGGACTTTGTATATCTTTTTCTTACTGATACATCTCCATTATCATGAAAGGTTTACCGGGTATATTCTGTCTTGGTCTCTCTACCTTTATCTCTTTCTCTCTTTCTCTCTACCTTTATCTCTTTCTCTATTTCTCTCTACCACTCTCTCAATCCCTTTTCCTCTGTTCTCCCTCCGCAACTACATACACATAAACACTCACATCAACACACAAGCAAATATACACTCTCCTGCATTCCCCCTACCATTTCCTCTCCTTCACAGGATCTTTCTCCTTCTCTCTCTCCGAACTCTCTGCCCCTTGTCCTCTTTCTCTCTCACCTCTCTCTTCCTCTCTCTCCGACACTCTCTATCCCTAGTCCTCCTTTTCTCTTTCTGCCCCTCCCCTTTTTTATGAGCGTAATCATTAAAAGCTGCATTTAAGCACATTCGTGGCCCCGGATTTGAACCCTGCGTCCCCTGTGATCTGTAATAATTCCCCTGAACTCTGATCACCTCGCGCCCTTTCTTCCCAGGCTTTATGGACAACGGTCAAAGAGAAGAGGCCTGGGATGTCGCCTCGGGCTCCCGTCTAAAGACCACGGGCCACCTTCCAAAAGTCAATACTGGCTTCCTTCAGACGCTCGTCTGCAGTGGCAGGGTGGATTGACCATCCTACTCTCTCTGCGGCAGAGGGGTAAAGTTCGAACTCGGAACGTGAAGGTCCCAGGTTTAAATCCTGTAAGATTCAGAAGGATTTTCTCGATGTTTTCGAGGTTTCGACCCTTGCATTGTCTGAAATAGATTACAACTATGAGGTCCCGCTTCCTAGATGACCTTAAAGTGTTGTAAGAGGCGTTAAACCAAGCCAGATATGTATATTTTTCTATAGCTAGAGGACAGATATGACTTCTCTCTCTCTCTCTCTCTCTCTCTCTCTCTCTCTCTCTCTCTCTCTGTGT
>JAUKPP010267853.1:0-11416 GCA_032273245.1 Phyllaplysia taylori
ATGTTTCAGAACAAACGAAGATTTTTTTGAAATCACAGGAAAAACAAGAAAAATTGAATGACGTCGCCCCGAAAGTGTTTTTTTAAACTCATCTCCAGATTAGCCATCCCAGAAAATCCTTTTCAAGCTACTACACAAAAGTAATTTGTTTTACTTTAGCTTATGCTTATTTGTTTTCTAAATCTAAGGCACTATTGACATAGTAAGGTCAGCGCAAAAATGTAGATTAGGAAAATAGTAACAATTTATTTTTGCAAAAATAGGAGCAAGCTACATAAGACCATCTGCCAAGCACCTATCCTCCTAGTTATGTAAATGTTCCCACCATGTAGATGGATTATGGACACAGGCCCTTCCACCTTTGTGTTCATATAGCAGTAGCGGAAATCCACTAAATAGCCGAATATTGAGACCCATGAACATTGGGTGGTCGTCTTAGACAGGATTGACTGTAATCTAAAGAGGCTAAAACAGCCAAAGATGCTGGGGCCTCTGTACACAACTACATGTATTACTTACTGACTGACAGTAACCTAAAGTATAGCAGAACTGAGGCGACCTCATGTCTGGGTGGGGTGCAATCAACACAACAAAAGTAGGAAGCAAAAAAAAAAAATTTGATGGGAAAAACTTTGAAGAGAGTTGAAGAGAAGAGATGGCACGGACGTGTAATAATTACATTTGTGTTGCAACATGATGAAATAAGGCGCTTGTCAATTTTTGAGCATTTTGAGTCATTGGTATCATGTTAAACCTTGAGTTCTTTCCTTGCTGCCTGAGAAGAAATGATGAATTTGTCATGTGTTGAAGTCGAGATATCTGTAATTTTGATCATGTAAGAGTACGAGCCACTCACCATCAGAAGGAAAATTAGAGAGAATATTACTGTTTCCTGGCTTTCAGAATGGCACTCTTTTTCTTTCAAACAATGTGTTCTTAGTGCAATGCACCATGAAATGCGATTTTAAGTGAATATAGAAGGTTCTAGGTAAAATAAAACATTCATGAAAAAAATTGTCCGAGACTCAGAAAAAGGCTGATAACTCTGTCCCCCTAGTTTTGACGAGCGCAAGATTTCATGGAGACACAACACATGTTGAGAGTTGAGAGGCATATTATTGACACTGCAAAGAAACTGTTGTGAGAAAATGGCTTCTACAGGTTTACATCTCCTTGTAAGATCACATCACTGAATAACTGCAGTTACAATATTAAGCCTCTAACCCACGATACATATAACATGGCATAACACAACATACGTATGGCATAGCACAACGTACGTATACAAATCTATACAAGTTATCACCCATATCAGATTCAGGAAAAACAGAAGGGTTCTACAATTTTGTACCTGAGCAAGATTGAAACACTGCATCACACACATTTTCCCCCCTTCCTTTCTTCTACTGGCTAAAACAGCAAAATAAGCTGATGGATCTACAAATAAGTATGGTAACTTTTCCCTTCTACTTCCCCACCTCATGCTCCTGGTGCGGATTTGGTTACCAGTTTTGCGTCCCCTGCAACGCTGTAAGGTCATTTAAGAAACGGGCTACTTTGACCCTGCCTGTCAGGGCTGAGAGGGAAAAAATCCCTGCAGAAAAAGAAGCAGATTCTCCGCACTCGGGATCGAACTCGGGTCTCCCGCATGACAGGCGAAGAGCCTAACCATTACACCACAGCGCCGGTCCTGCTGCGGAGGACTTAGCATTAAAATGAAAGCCAAGGAGGAATAAAATACCACAGGTTTGCTCAGCCTCTCATAAGTTGAATATAGCATGTTGTGAACCCCCTCACAAAGCACACTTTCCTGCCCCATTTCTAGTTTCTAGTTTTAAGTCCCTTGCAATACTGTAAGGTTATTAAAGAAATTGGCTACTTTGCCCTATACGTCAGGACCAACCTAGGCTAAGAGATAAATGCCAGCAGAAAAACAGATAATTTGTACATCAGATCAAACTCGGGTCTTCCGTGTGATAGGCAAAGAGCCTAACCATTACACCACAAACACCGGTTACCTGCCCCTGTTTCGATCTCGCTCTGGTACAAAAATGCAGATCTCCTTAGGAAGAAAGGTTAAATATTGTAACAAGGATGTTGTGCTGCTTACAGTAACAAGGCAAAATGTGGTACCGAACAACAAGTGACCATCAATTCTACACAGAAAATCTGTGAGGCAACCTCATGTCTGGGTGTAGCAAAGAGCTTATATCATACATTAAGAGGGTTAACTTCCATCAGGATTAGTAAGCGGAAAGAGAAAGAAAAATTTAAACCCAAAAGAGTTCAATCATTCCCAAACAGGCGCGGGATAAGCTCACGTGATGCCGAGAGGCGGAAGAGTAAAAAATTAGAAATCTCACTTTGCCGAGTCAAGAGCTGGAATAATAAAAATACAGTCGAAACCTAACAAAAATCACTGTTTTGATTTTCTCTTATCTAATGTTCCTTTTTGATATCTGATATAGGGGCCTTAAATTTAAAGAACAGTTCCAGGCACTTACAAATCACTGTCTTTATTGCTCCATTTGATATTTGAGACTCGATACATTTATAACGGGATTTTGATTTTATTTCTGTCCTGCACTCTTTGCTACAAAAGTTTTTGATTGTAACTCATCTTTATTGGTTAAGGTTTTCTAGCATTCTTGATTGTTTTTCTATGAAATGTGTTTTCAAATACAAAATGCTCGAGAAGGTGAAAAGAGCATATAACTTGTACAGCTAAAGGACACGACATTGGTGCATACGAACAGCTGGGAAAGAAGAAGAAACAAGACAAAATGGTGAACGCTTTGGTAGAACCTCATGAGGACACGCAAAAAAAATGAACTCTTTCATCTCTCTCTCTAACATCATGCAATAATGAAAGTGAATCAATCTGGACTTATAAAGTTAAAAAACCCCCATCATTTTAAGTACATTTAAAAGCCGAGGGCATTATGTTTGACATTGCCCCTCGTCTGCCCCTTGCCTGGTTTGTAAGAAAGGCCTTATAACTACAATTGGTCCAAATAAAATGCTATTGCATTCCCTGGACTTGAACCTTCTTAATTATTTCTTTTTTGGAATTTTCTGAATGATCGATTGGAAGGAACAAGCCAAAAATAATTGAAGAGATAAAAATCGATGCTCAACAAGAGTTTTCCTAGAATCTCATGCTGACACACACTACAGCGTTATTCAAAATTCTCATTTAAATATTCGAGCTTTATTTTATTTTTTATAGAAAGACAGGGTCAATATCTCGAGCATAGAATAGACATCGCTAGCTTATTCCCCCCTTAGTCTATCTCGCAATGTCATTTTGTTCCTGTGCACATTATTGCTGATTGCTACAAAATGTCAAGTTTTGCACTTTTCTCGATTTTGGTTGAAATTTTAAAAACGTAATTATTCATTAACGCGTGACTTGATTTTCTTCATATTGAGAAATCTTTTTAACCCTTGGTTGAATTTTACTTGTCTGAAATTGTATGGAAATCAGTTGGAAAACGACCGACTTATCGGCATTTTGGAGGGTCCTCTCTTTTTTTGACACCTGTTAGAAGGAGCAGACTACACCGGAGTGCCTGCAACTCACCATATGAATTTGTATCTTGGCTCTTGCTATCAGGAATAGAACATTATTATTGCTCATAATAGTTTCATGAATATTCAATAGACATTAATTTGAATAAAAACAAGCAATTTAAAATTTTTATAAAAAAAACAGTAAACAATAAAATTATGTTTTTCAAAGCCTACATCTAATTCTTCCTATCCAAAAAAGAAAATACAATTCATTGCAGCTTTCTGTATTGGCCAGAAAATAAGCGATTGGCAACCAATATTAAACAGGAACACATCAGTAATATGCTATCAATAGTAACGGCAACAAAGCAATACAGTAGTCTACGACTAAGACCCAACCGCTTTGCATAAAAAATCGGGTTGCGACAGCAGAGCTGCCCCCCTGTGAGGTAAAAGGCCTCGTTTGACCCATGAACATTTGAACATTGTTGATTAAGGCGGAGAAACCACAGAGTATTTATGCACATTTCTCATGCTAAGGGTAAAAAATGAACTATTTAGCAACCCTCCCTAGTGGTAATAAAAAAACTAATTACCTTTGGTGTATGGGAGTTTCCACACAAAGTACAGTCATGTGTTTTGTACGAGCTGTAACAAAACTGCTTAAAAACACTTTAAAATTCAAAGACGTGAAGTTGATCAGACAAAAAGTAAAACAAAATGGCATGCAGGTTGTGGTGGGGTAAAACTTTGACTGAACACGACGTGTGACTGAGCTGGCTGGTCCAGTGGAACTTGGATAGAGCGAACACTGAAGTAATGAGACGTCAATTGTAACTAGAGAAAATGAAAATTCCTTGCTGTCCTTCTTCGTCTTTGTTAAAACATCTCGAATCTAACGAGAGCTTGGAATCTAACGAGAGCTTAGAATAACGGACGAGGATGAAATTGGCTGTCCGACAGAGATACAGCAATCTGGGGTCCCAAAGGATTCAACAGAGTTTGTAACGCTTGTGAAAATACAAACAGTAGTAAAAGTCGCAATACTCAACCAGGAAGAAGATATTTTATACATAATTCACGGTTTAATGGTACATGGTAGACTTTCAATGCTATGAACACTAAGCTGGTCCCAAACAGTTTCGATATATCCAAGTTTCACTGCTTAAGAACAACAAAGGGTTAAACCTTTGTCTTAATCAAATCATAACAAACTGCGAGACATCAAGTCTTATACACAAATTGTGCTATGTTACATTGTACAATAAATGAAATATAAATGCAAAAAAAATGTTTAGGCATTTGAACAAAATTGCCATGGTTGAACATTGAACGATTGACCGGGCTCTGATGAATATACAATTAAAACTTAGGAAAATTATTATTATAACTATGTACAGATAAAATATATCTAACGACAAGGTACATTTGTGTGATTATGGCTCTAAAAGAAACAACAAAAACTTTGTATACAAATGAAAAAAAAAATTTTTGTATACAAATGAACAAAAGTATTTGGTTTTGGTTATGGTGACCCTGAAAAAAAAATCCAGCGTGGTCAAACCACACCGTGCCAAGAGGTCATAGGTCATAGTGTGAGTATTTTGCGAACTTGTGGGCAACACGACAAGTTTTGTCTCATTCTCAACGGCTGGCGGTAAAAACCATGCAGGAGAAAAACCCCAAAAGGGTGGAGCACACACAAGAAATATCCAATATATTCCGAGCTGCTACCCTTCTTCAATATTGCCATGTCAATGTCATAGCTGCTGCATTGAGAGAAAAATCTCGGCGATCAATTGGAGCTCTTTGAGTACAAAAGATTATAACAAACATCTTGAAATGAACACCATGAGTTCCTTGTGCTAGAGGGTCATAAAGTACACCTCTTGCCTACTACACATTACAGGGCAAGTCAAAATTATGTTAACATTGGCCGCTATATTTCTCTAATACTAGTTTTAACATAATTTTGTCTAGCAAATTAAAATGATCTTAACACTAGTATCTACATTTCTCTCGTAATAGTGATAACATAATTTTGACTGACAAGTTAAAATAATGTTAACACTAGCCTCTATATGTCTACAATACTAGTGTTAACATAATTTTGACTGGCAAATTAAAATGATCTTAACACTAGCATCTACTGATCTTAACACTAGCATCTACTGATCTTAACACTAGCAAATACATTTCTCCCGTACTAGTGTTAACATAATTTTGACTGACAAGTTAAAATAATGTTAACACTAGCCTCTACATTTCTCCCATACGAGTGTCAACATAATTCTGGCTTGCCCTGTATTATCTGGTGTTCAATCGAAATCTATTGCTGCCGGAAAAAATCTTTCGTAAATTATGCTGCGAGTTTTCGGGCTCTTTTGAGTGGCCCAACAGTTCGGTCCCCTTTATAACATTATGTTTGTTTGCGTTGTTGAAGTTTTACGACATTCCCACACCGTAAGTGTCAAAACATAGATGAAGACAATATTGGGATGCATTGAGTCACGGACAGAAATAAAAATGAACACACCGCAACAGGCCGTCTGTCCATCCACCAACATCAGGCTTGTACAAATATAAAAAACCCCCCCCATTTTATTAGCCCCATGTTTGAAAAAGGTAACACACAAGGTAAGAATTGTAAAAGCGCCGTAAAAATACATAGGAAAAAAAGGGAAGTAAAATGACTTAAGCCCTGAAACTGTGTTAGTTAAAAATTCATATCAAAGTTCATTCGTTATTTTGAACACAGTAATAAAAAGAACAGCACCCTTATTGTGTAACTCCCAAAACGAACACAAAGTACTAAAATATTTGACATCACTGAGGAGGAAAATGGAAGATACCCCTTATATCAGAACTAAAATATCTTATCTATAACTTCTTTGAAACGTGATTTTATCACACAATGCACTTATTACTTGAGTGCGCAGCTGATGAATCATGTTAACCCCGAAAAAAGTTGTAGATAAGACATTATAAGATTCCGCCAATGATATGTCATAGTCCTACGAATTACAAGCACCAAAGGTATTTTCATTTTGAATATTGGCTCAAGTGTACTGGGTTTAAATAAGATAAGTTTTCCATTACATAGAAAGAATAAAAGCATATTGGCTCAAGCGTACCAGGTTAAAAAAAGTAGACGTTTGTTATATACAATAAAAGTATTGAATGTAAGAAAGAATAACTGAGTACTGAGTATTGCTCGACTTTATGAGATGCCAAAAACTTTGGTTAGGTTTAGTTACCATTTTTACGTCCCCTGCAACACTGTAAGGTCATTTAAAAGACGGGCTACTTCAACCCTACCTGTCAGGGCCAACCTGGGCTTAAAGGTGAGATCTACGGGGAAGTGGGGAAAACAACAACAACCACAAGCAGTGATTTAATCCCTGGTCATAAATTATGTTCTTCTTTTCCTTCTTGATAAGCATCTCGTCAACCAAACGCTGGTCCTCTTACAAAAAGGGGAACAGTCTATTACATTTGTTATAGTATTCGTCCATATGCTAAAAAAGCATTGATAAGGCTGGTAATTGTAAACCACAGTTGGCCATCACAAAATATCATCACTTGATCAAATTGGACAAAAATCATATTTGCAACATTAAGTAACATTGTATAAGTACTTTCAAATTTACAGTCAATTCAATGGTGCTCTGCGGCCAAAATCTCCTTAAAATTCGCACACAAAAAAGTGTATCATGACAATCGGCTGCATCAAAGCTGCTCTTATCCACTTAGAAGTTTGGGTAAAAGGAATTAAACTGAAGCATTTGAGTTTGAGGACTTTACATGTCTAGAGGTATAGCCTGTAACCATGGTGTGTTTAAGACCTGTAAAGCAATTGCATCTCTATTATATGAAGCTTTCTTTACTTTTCCGATCCAGCTAATATTTGGGCTCTTGCCCTTTGACTAATGATATGAAAAAAGTGATGCTGTTTGAAAAGAAGGACTAAAACTTTTACATTTAAAGCTCGATGCTCAATAAAAAGGTAAAGCCACACTCAAGTTATTTCCAAGGGGAAAGAAACACCATGAAAATTTATTCACTGCTTGAATTAAAAAGGGGGCGTGTCTTTCGATGCTAATATCTCAGCTCTAATTCGTCCTAGAAGTTTGCGGCAGCTATAAATGAATGACTATTGTCTCCAGTTTTCTGGTAAATGCCTTCTGCTATTTACAGTAACACGTAACTTAATCACCTTCTTGAAACTAACCCCTTTATTTATTTTCCTGGAAGTGAGAAAATATATATTGTTTGTATGAAGCAGCTCTTTGATGAAGACTAATCAAGACTGAATCTGACCCAGTTTAACTTACTTAAGGACATGTTCAGGCCCAGCCAATTCCACAGTCGAGCCTTGACTATGACTATGACAGTGCCTCAGCTATTGTAATACTTTTTTAGTAGGTTGAAGATGGCAGGACTAAAATCGAAGAGTGTTTTTCCAAAACTCGGTACTTGTACTTTTGTTGAAAATCGAGTTAGCATCACTAGAGGCATCTTTATCTTACAGACTTTTGTTCTCAAAGCTTGTAGCGGTGCAAAACCCTGTAGTTTCCTTTATTTTCAACTTTGGAAAAACCATTTTGCTATATGAGAAGCTTATCAAACAAGCGAAAAGGATTTTCTCAGAACTTCCCAGAGTGCAAGTACTGAGTTTTGGAAAAACGCTCTTCAATGCTCCTCCGTCATCATAGAGCTAATTTATATAGTGATTCCCACGAGTCAACTCGCAGTGCTGCAACCTAAATACTATGGCTATACAGGTTACTATCATGTGCTATATCTTGGCGTGTGGGGTAATTGTTTTTGGTGCTACAATATTCTAGAGACGAGCTGCATATCGACAACAGATTAGGACTATCACAAAAAAAAGATATATGCCTTCATAACCAAGAGTTTGCACATCTCTATTGTTTCACTATTGTAATACTTTCCAGGTAGGTTGAAGAAAGCAGGACATTACTCCTCAGTCATCACAGAGGTCGAGACAGAGATCACATTACATAGAACGATTCCCACATCTTGCGGTCCTGCAACCTAAATGCTATGGGTAGATGCTTTCATGTACTATGACTTGCTGTGTGTATGTCTTCTGAGGCTAAAACAGCCAAAGATGCTGGCGCTTCTATAAACAACTATCTTTGAACTAACTAAGTGTATGTCTACAAAGTGGAGGGTTTGCTCATCTGGACCATACTATGTCATATTTTACAACACTACACTACAAACTGCGTTCTATATATTACTATGTACGCTACATTGCGCAATCTTACAGTTTGAAAAAGACCAAGATCATTTGAGATTTGGTGCAATATAAATAAGTTCTACTGTAATAATCTACTTTTACTGAACATGAAATTTTACAGCGTGATGGATTTGTATGCATGAGTTTTAGTGATTGTGACATTTAATCTTGAGCAGAACATTTTTTTCAGTTCTATAATTGTCCATGGACTGAATTCTTAAGGTGCTTCACAGAAGAGTACCATTATTTTTGTTATCCTTTTAATTAACTTTTCAATATGATTTTGAGGAACAAAACTTAGATTTGGGATAGAAACCTCTTTCTTCCTCTAAATCTAAGTTACAGAAAGGGAAAAAAAACCCCCAACCCCCCCCCCCCCCCACATAAAACTCGGGCCTTATATCACTGACACACTCGAAGTTCAATACAATCAAATCACAATGGCCTCTTTTCTGGCCGAGGCAAAGGCAGATTTATACCTATAATAATACAGACTTTGAACTATCACACAAAAAAATATGGTAATTGTTTCATCTGCTACAATATTTCTACAGACGAGCTGCATATCGACAACCGATTAGGACTATCACATAAAAAATGTAATAAATCTTTTTATACCGCTACAACATTTCTATAGATAAGCTGTCCTCGGTGGCGCTCTCTGGTGTCAACTGGAGTTCGACGTCCGACAAGTTCACACCCGCTGTTGACAGGCTCGGAGAAAACTCCACGGTTTGGTCCACTGACCCGCCTGCGGGAGGCACGTTTAGCTCTTGGTCCTCACTGGAAACTCCCGCAATTGTGGCTGTTGTCGTACATGTAGAAAGAATCTCAAGTATAGAATTTGTATCATCAAAGTTGAAATTTAAGGCATCGAGGGTGTTGTTCTCGCAGTCTGCGGACAGGGGTGAGGTCAGTACGTCTGAGAACTGGTGACCGACACAGCCGTTTGAGCTGTCTCCAGCGATCGGTGCTGGGTGCTTGTGGTTATCTGCACGAGTTTGTTGCTCGGTCACGTCGTTGCTCTCCGCAATGATGTCAGGCGATACAGGAGGAGTCAGGAGGTCATCAAGGTCGCTTGCTGAGACACGAGGTGACGGCGCTGCTGTTGTCGTCTGCTCAGTGATGACCAGAGCTTGACCAGAGTTGGTAGATGCCTGGTTGTCTTGTTGCTGCGGAGAAGTCGTCGACACGTTGAGTAAGTGATCTTCCTCCTCCGCGCTGTTGAGGCTTTTGGAACGCCTCAGATACTCCGAGCCGTCGGGAGATTTGTTCAGTTTCCTATTCCTGTCTTGCTCGGAGAGTACGGAACGACACCTCAAGTGACTGGATCCTTCCGGCAGCTTGTGGTAGCCGCTGACTACAGAGGTGTCCGTGCAGATTTCACCCTGCTCGATCTGTGTAGGAGAAATACGGTTCTGATCACCAACATCACAGGGCTCGATCCTGGCGGACGTAGTATCTGCAAGGACAGAACTCACAAACGAGGACTCGGTCAAGTCTTCAGAGGATGGCACTGGACGTTGAGGGCAGTCAAGGCCACAAGTGAGTTGTGCTGACGTCGGTGACGATGATGGCGACTCAGAGTTATTTTTAAAAATAGGGGTGTCAGCCTCAATGATGTTGTTGTTGTTGTTGTTGAGTGTGAAGTTTGTGATGGTGGTCGTGGTGACGCTGTCATCGTGGCCTTCCAACGACGTCTCCAGCACTCCCGGGGTTTGACTAGAAGAAGAAGAGCTGCGGTTGAACTCTGGCTGGGGCGAGGACGATGACTCCTTAGTCAATGACGACGACCCGACCCGATCGTGGTGAATCTCACCATTTTGTTGTGTCGTCTGAACAGACGCATGTCCGTTTATCTTTGTTGGGTTGTCAGAATCTTTCGAGTCGTCGGTGACTCCGTTCATATACAGGATGTCAAACCCTCGACTTGACCGACTGGCGGGCGACACAGGCGGCTCCTTGCTCACATCACCGGCCACAATGCTGTTATTAGGCACATGTAAACATTCACTCCGGACGTCAGGAGGGCTTTCATCACACTCGTCACCAACAGTCATCACGTCGTAGCTGGCCGCTTTCTTCACCTCCGCTCTGAAATCCACCCCCAAAGTTCGACTGGAAGCGGACACATCCCCACTCACGGACTTCCGCACCCCTTCTGCCGCCCCGCTGCGACCTCGCTCCCTGAAGCTCCCCTCCCTGCTGCGACAGCCACGGAATGAACGTCTGCTCATGTTGCTGGCGTTGGAGGACCGGCTGCCATGACGACTGAGTCGCTCTGACGATCGGTGCATGTTCCGCACCAGGTCTGCACCACTGTCGTCTCCGATGGGCGTGTCTCTGCGAGTGAAAAATACAGACAGGTCACTAAAAAGTTTTGCAAGTCATCACATTGCGTTCACTTGTAAACTTGAAATAAAAGATAAGAAGGTGAAAATCACAAAAGGGAAAACATTTAATATAAATCTTTTACATTCTTTACAAAAATATGTAAATAGTAAATCAGTGATGATTATGAGAAATTATAAAAAAGGAGGAAATTTTTCGCGGTCGTCCGCGGACATGTTGACCGAAGCGGCATCCCCACCCCCTTTTAAAAAACAAACAAACCATTAACACATATATTTTAATGAT
>JAUKPP010267864.1:0-11416 GCA_032273245.1 Phyllaplysia taylori
ACACACACATACACCCAACAATATGTAAAAAAAAGAAAAATAACTGTAACAACTCATCAGCCCTCAAATCGCTGGTGCTATTACTTAGGGGCAAATAGTCCATTATGGTTTAGTTTCTTCATGATATTCGCCCCTTTGCGAAACAACCAGCGAAATGTTTGTCTCTGTATAGGTGATGGACTGCTAGCAGCTCCGCCAAACTTAGGTCTCATTGGCTCCACACCGGCTGCCCTTCAGGGTCAAGGCCTTTTACTCAGCTCTCAAGGACACTCTCCGCTGGCTCCATGGATGATCAACTCCCCACGTCCTGTCTACCTGTCCCCGGGAACCAGCGGTCCCCCTCCCCCTCTGCCTGCTCCGTCAGTGCAAGGGCCGCCACCGGCCATGTCCGCAGGGGCTCAAACCACTGTGTCTACATCCTTGGGAACTATTCTGGTCAGTGTGGACTCCCCAGTTTACCTATTGTCTTTTGTTTTCTGCAGTTGTTGCATATGATGTTCTTATTGTATCTGTTGTTCTTCTTAGTCTTTTTTTTTTCTTTTTTCCTAGTCTTTTCTTAATTCTTCCTCTTTTCAATTTTTCTTTTGTTGCATATTCTTTTCCTTCTTCTCCTCTTTTTTCCATCTTTTCTCTTTTGCCTCTTTCTTTGAATGTTGAAAATTTACTTTGACATGAATAATAATGGATTGCATTTACATTGTATATAGTGCATATCCCAATTACTGGCTCTATATGCGCTTTACAAAAAATGAAAAAAACAGCATTTTATCAGTTTCTGGCAGTGCAGGAGTTTATGCATTATCCTCGTGGCTTTTACACTCATGTTTTTATTCAAGTCATATCATGAATTTAGTATCCCATTATCCCAAGAAAATTGGGTGTTGGAGGGCGCTTTGGTGTGGTCTGCTCATTCTACTTCTTTCTATGTGTTCCTATTGCCCTGATCTACTTGCTGGCATGCAAACCTTTACCAAATAACCATCTCAAGCATTAGCACTTTGTAGTCACACAGCCAGAAGGACAAAGAACCCTTGCGGTCAGGCACAGCCAGCAGTGACACAACTGGGCTTTTCGTGCCCAGCGCATCTATGCCCTGAGTGACTGGATGGGCAAAACTGGGCCGGCGCATATATCACTCACTTTTTTTGTGGGTGGCTACGGGCGCTGTGGTGTGGTCTGCTCCTTCAACTTCTTCCTTTGTGTTGCTATTGTCCTAATCTACTTCCTGGCATTGATTATTGATATGACCTTACGGCGTTGAAATGCCATAAAACCTCAACTAAACAAACTCACTTTTTGTAACACTCAAGTATGCACTCATATAACAAGCATACCAACACTGAACAGACACACATGCCATGCATGCAGTAATTCACAAGCTGCTGTGCGTACAAACATTAAGCACACACACACACACACATAATAATATATGCTCACTCTCTCTCATGAACACACTCATTCAGACTCAGAAACACAAGCACATAGGTTTAGGCAGACACACACAAATTCAGAGACTTAGACTTACAAACACACACAAATTCAGAGACTTACAACAAACACACACAAATTCAGAGACTTAGACTTACAAACACACACAAATTCAGAGACTTACAAACACACACATTCCAACACTGAATTCTCTACTCTTTATCTGTCCCCTTGCATGCAGTATACCTCTCAGTCAGTGACCAGTGGCCAGTGTACAGTGTCCAGAAACAAAACCGCTGGTTTGCCTCGCTCACAGTCCCCTGTCCTCATCAGCCGATCATCACAGACAGGTGTGTACCAGATAGGCATCACCGGCTCTGCGGTGTAGTGGTTAGGCTCTTCGCCTGTCATGCGGAAGACCCTGGTTCAATCCCCGATCGCGGACGATCTGGTTTTTTTTTCCTGCTGGGATTTTTTTCCCTCTCAGTCCAGGTTGGCCCTGACAGGCAGGGTCCAAGAAGCCCGACTCTTAAATGACCTTACAGTGTTGCAGGGGATGTAAAAGTGGTAACCAAACCAAAAGATAGGCACCTTTTGGTCCTGTCTCTGTCCCTCCCTCTCTAATCTTGGGGTGGGGGGGGGAGGGGGAGGGTTACTCCTCCCCTGCAAGAGTGCAAGGTCATTTAAGAATCTAAGAGGAGGGCTACTTTGACCCTGCCTGGCTGGGCCAACCGGTGCAAGGTGAAGAGCCTAACGATTAATCCACAGGGGCAGGTAGCTTGCAATCTCACTCTTTTTATCTGTTTCTCACTCATTTCTTGAAAGCGCAATTTATTTAAGTCATTAATCATTTCCATGCTACTCACTTGGCGTGGTTTACACAATTTTTGCCTGGCAGACGATTTGTGGGTGTTTTGGTAGGTGGTCTGGTTTGGTCTGTTCCTTGTACTTCTTTCTAGGTATTTCTATGGTCATTTTCTTGACAATGAAAATGACGACGAAAGTTATGATTTTATTGATCCCCATTAGGAAATTTTGTTTACATGTAATATATGTATATTCATCCATCGCTCTTATACAATATTAACATTACAAATACATATGAAATACAATGTATATAGAATCACTCATTTCATTTGTCCACATGCCATTGCTGGTCGCCGCTGTGCAGCACACGTATGAACTAGGTTTAACGTGTCATGCTCAAGGGCACACCACAGTGGTCACCCACTTAAAAGCTGCTTTCACTCAGCATTGCTTGGCAAACTTTGTGAACCAGAGTTCACTAATCACTCGACCACTGGGCCCCTTCTTCTTTATCTTATCTTCTTTTGGCACTGAAATTAGTTTCCACTGACAACATTGCTGCAGAACCCAGGGTCCAGACGTAAGTCTTGAAGTCTTGAAAATCAGAGAGCTCATTTAATGAAAAGTCTTGAAAATCAGCCTCTTTTTGCCCGAAACATTTTAAGTCTTGAAAAAGTTTTGAATTTTTCAAAATTGCTAAAAGTTTTATGAAAAAGAAAATGGGAAACACCTGCCGACGTGCACCCGCTTTAACATTGACTAAGCCCAGCTTTGCCAGCGATAGACATGGGTGCAAGATTGCCGGCTGTAGCCGGCCGGCCGGCAAAATCAACCCTCTGACCGGCACCTTGCCGGGAAAACCGCGTCGCCGAGATTGGAAAAAATATGAGTAAAATATCGAGAAAAAAAACGATCTTGCAGGCAAATGAAAATTTGCCTTCCTGGGTTGCAGGCTTTTTGGGGGCTGTATGCTTGCACCCATGGCGATAGATAGATTTCTTTCGCATGCGGCGGGTGCAAGTTTTTATGCATATTCTCAGCATCGGTCAAAGTGTACGTTTTGGACCCTCTAAGTATGTAATTTTCTTTAAATAAAGAAGTTTAAATTTAAAGAAGAATAAATGCCAGAGTTGCTTCATGTAGGGGTCTTAAATATTGTTCCTGCGGTCTTGAGAAAGTCTTGAATTTGGTCTTCTCATGTGTGCATTAACCCTGACTCAACATCATTAAACAACAATTGTTCAAACTTGTGGATCTTACTTCAGAGTGCTAACCCTCATGATTTTGGCGTGAGACTCACGACACGACCAGTCTCACACCTCAACGATTTTATGTGTAAATAAGTCTCACGAATTTTCGTGGTCAGGTTGAATTGAATCTTATTTGTAGTAAAAGTCACCAGGACACCGGTCTTAGTAGTCACAAAGACTCATTATTACAAACCGCTTCCGTTTCCACCGAAGTTTTGATCTGCCATTTGGGCCTAATATGCCATCGCTGATCATGTATTTTGCTCTTCCCTTTTTCTGCGCGTTGAAGCATTTTGGCATCGTTTCTCCAGACCGCTAACATCGTTTGGTCCACAAAGCTTACAACGCACCTGGCATTTCTGTTACTTGTAAATGAAGTTGACCCACAACACGATCTTGGACATGTAGTATGGGGATGCGCTTTGCCTCCAAAACATTTTTGTCATAGGTGGCTGGTATAGTTTAGAGTTAATTTCGGACTTCATACAAAGGCTCAACATTTGTGAGATACTATTGTTCATTGTAGAATTTTCTATTATAGATTAGAAGCAGGTAGTACCATCAGCATTACTTCTCTTCTTTGGTCTAGCTTTTGTGTGTGTGTGTTTGTCTGTCTGTCTGTCTGCCTGTCTGTCTGTGTGTGTGTGTATGTCTGTTTGTCTGTCTGCCTGTCTGTCTGTCTGCCTGTCTGTCTGTCTCTCTGTGTGTGTGTGTGTGTATGTGTGTCTGTGTGTGTGTGTGTTTGTGTTGGGTAAGGTGGATTTGGGGAGAGGTTTTTATACTTTTCAGCCTCGCTTTTGGGTAAACCCGCTTGTGTTACAGTGTTTTTTATCTCCTCCACAGACCTCCCTATAGGTGTGCGCAACAGGAGTCTAGTTGTCCATCCACACCCCCTCTACAAGAGTGGTCTCTCAGCTGACCGCCACAAAGGCCAGTCTTTGACCAACTCTGATGTCAGAGGACCAGTGTGGGGGAATGGGGCGGCAGAAGGTATAGAAACATTTTGCTCCTCAATGTGATGAACTCAGGTGCTTGTCAATTTTGGGGCATATCGTCATGGCCCTTCCATTATGGCCTAACTCATTTTCTTCTTGTCTGAGATAATAAAACAATACTGATTTGGCCTAAGTCGATGTTACAAGTCAGGCCATTATGAAAATATTAAATTTTACAGAAATCTATCTTCACTTTCAACCAAATTTAATGCTGAATGGTGCAATATGATAGGGAATTAGTTAAAGAACACATTCCAAAATGGCCTAAGTCAAACTTAGGAGGCCATTTTAGAAGCACCATGATGCTATGGAGTTGAGAGTACTTAATGAGCCTTGTGCATTATTTTTGCTATCAGTGAAGAAATAATTTATCTAGCTTAGGTAGTAGTCGAGTTTCCTGCTGGTTAACAAAGTCTGATTCAACAAGAAAATGGCTGTCAACATGTGAACTTTAACTGGCCTTCAAAATTGAACTCTTTATCCTTAAGCAACATTTTTTAGTATAACTTACTATGAAATGTGCTTTTAAATTGATGTAGAAGGTATTAGGGTATGTAAAGAATTCGTGGTAAAACTTGCATGACACAAGAGACTGACTGGTAACTTGTTTCTTTTGATTTGGTGAGCGCCTGATTTCATGAAGAAGTCTCAAAACATTTATGTTTATTTTCCTCCAACTTCTGTCTCTACAAGCGTCAATGTAGACATTTTGGTGGGAGGTTTGCAAGCTCTTTGAAGAAGTCAGCCCCAGGTACTGCCTTCAGATGTTTTATGCCTATTATAAATGATCTCCTAAATGTTTTTATAGAAATTTGACGTAAGACTACTTCTAATGCCAGTCATTTATGGTATAGTGCCAGCCTCAGTATGTGGAGGCCTCGGGTTCCAAACCCCGTTTTCATGGCTGTGAGCGCCATCCTATTTGAGGTGGGGATTCGATCAGAGGTTGCACGTTTTAAACGATGGTAGTTTTTTTCAGGGGTGTTATACTAAATCTAAACAAGCATTGCACTTGGTGCCATTTGTTCCCTAATGATGGATTACTTTCTTTTCTGAAATTATTAATGGAAGAGACTGCACATCAAATTTCTGTTTTTGTCTTCTCACCAGATGGCAACGACTCTGACAGCGGCTACAGCAGCCCCAAGCAGGGTCAGAACGTGGTCTCCATGGGAACCCAAGTCTCACCGGAGCAGTCGTCCCTGGAAAAAGTGCCTCTGCAGCCGCTGACCTCTAACAGCACTGGACTCCCAAAGCATCTGGCTCAGCAGGAGCGTAAGGTCGCCGGCTCAGGAAGAGTAGGATCTCCTCAGGACTGGAGGCTGAAGAGAGACGGCAAAAGTAGCCGGGATCTTCCCACCAGCGCGGAAGGATTAGGAGAAAGTGGAGGAGGTAAGAAAAAGAGAAGAAAGAAAAAGGATGAAAGGGATGCAGCTCGGTCCCCGGCCCGTCGCCTCGGCTCAGCCACGCGGCTTCTGTCTAGGTCATCATCTTCTGTCTCGTCCTCGGGGACGAAACCAGATGACGAAGATGAGAAAATTGACCTTCATTCATGGACTGACTTTCCACCTGTCGCTTCACGGCCGCCATCTTCCAATGGCATTGTCAAACCCACACCGTTGAGGAAAGATGAACGCGTGCCACTAACTATTGAGCGGTCGGCTCATGGACCACCATGGTCCATCAAGTATTCCGATGCAGACGATGTCAGGTCGACTCGCAGTCGCTCCTCAAGCGGGGACACCAACAAAAGTTCAGGGGGGACGAACACTCCATCACTTCTCTCTGCTCCTGAGTCTGTATGGGGGAAAATCGGCCGTGGATTTAAAGGCAAGATGGCTCCAGATTTAGGGGCAGAGTTGTCCTCTCTTCTATCAGCATCGTCAACCATGCCTTTATGTAGCCCACTGCTCAACACCAGCAGTGAAGATGCTGCACGTCATAGCAAGAAAAAGCAACAAGATACTGTGGGTGTTAAGGCTACAGGAGCTCAGGCTAAAAGTGTACGTGAGGATAGTAGGCACACTGGTCAATCTGCATCCACGGCTGATGGTCATCACGTCCCACTTGGTGTCATGGGCAACAGGCAGGAGGGCCGCTCGGAGAAAGAAGCAAAAAGGAGCGTTCCTCAGAGAAACAGCTTTGCTTCGCTTTTCTCTGGTGGTAGTGCAGACTCTGACAGGAAGATTGTTGAGAAAACTGGGGTTTTACAGGGCGGGCTTGAGGCTAACAACCCACATGAGGGTAATAGAGGGAGGGTTAGTAGTGAGGTTGGGAGTGGCGTTTACACACCAGACAGTGGGGATGTGGTTGCAGCCTTGAACCAGACAGCTATGTCTAGTGCCAAATCTAGGTCAGATGTTTCCCTCAGTGGTGGTAGTGATAGCGCGAGGTATGACTTCTGTGACGGTGACCTTGTAGCGAGCGGTGACGGTGCTGTGCCGTATGGCTGTAATGTTGTGCCCAGTTTGAGCGATAAAGACGTGAGCACCGCAGACCAGGAGAATTCTGAAACGGCTGTTCAGAGAAAGGGTCGCTGGAGAGGCAGGAACCGCGGGAAGGCAAAAAAAATGGCAAAACTTTTGGCGGAGCAGGAAGCGGCAGCAGCGTTGGAGAGGGAAGATAATTCTGTCTGTGATAATATTTCTGGTGAGCTTATAATGCATGCAGCAGTTGTTGTGTCTGGTGGTGGTGTTGATGTCCGTGACCCGAGTTTACCCAGCAGATCCCCTAGTGATATTCTTCCCTCATCTTCTGTTGCAGGGATCTGGACCAGGGGCATCAGCACCACCTCAACATCTACCACCACCACCATGGCCTCCTCTACTGTCTTGCCTAACGCAGTAGCGAGCCCTGGGTTTGTGCCATCTTCACAAGCAGTATTACTGCAGTCCAAATGCTCAACCTCTGCTCATTCGTCATTGTCTTCGTCTACTGCTGACAATTTATCATCTGTGTCAACCCAGTCTGTCAGGACTCGAACTGCAAACAACTCCAGCACAGCTGGCGGTGTCTCCAGTAGCTCTATAGGACATCATACAGTATCATCATCGTCATCATTGTTGTCTTCACTGTCGTCAGTTTCAGCGTGGAAAGGAAGCCCATCCCCCGTCACCCCTCATACACAGCAACCACAGCTGCAGCACAAGTTTCCAGCGCCAAACTTCCCACCATCTGTGCCCAATACCTACCACATTCCACCACCAGCAGCAGTAGCGGTGCCCAGACATCAGCAGCTACCCCAACAGCAGCCACCACCATCACAACCAAGACCGCAGCTGCAACATCAGCAGAGGACATACGCAAACATGATGCAGACTGGGCCGTCATCCACAGCACCACATGGGCCGCGAGGGGCTGCACCCGGTAGTCAGGGACGTCCTCCGAACTCGACAGTCTCACCCTCTGCTCAGCAACACAGATCTCCCTCTCCATTGATCCACACACAGTCTCAACCTTCCCCTGGTGCCTACCCCCACCCAACCACCCACCAACCCTCTGTCCTCCCTACACCATCAGGCACTTCATCTCAGCGTTTGCCTCACCCTGTTACTTCAGGTACAACCCTTGGCGCTTTGTCTCAGACCTACTTGAATGACTTCCCTTCCCTCGTCCCCACGGTCAGCGCTACACAAGCTGCAACAAGCACAACACCAAGCTCGAGTTGGCCGGTTAGCTCGGCTGCAGCTGTGGTGTTGGCTGGGTCCACGTCAAGTGCTGTCGCTCAGGCGAGCTCAGACACTCTCAGGAATGAAGCAACACCTCCCCCTGGCCCATCCCAGTCGGGTCAACAGCAGCAACCCGAAGATGAGGAAGATGGGGAGGAGAAGAAGAAAAAGAGAAGGAGAAGGAGGCGACGAGCTAGAGGGAGGTCGCAGCGAGGACGAGGAGGGGAGGAGGATGAGGAAGATAGAGGTAAAGCCAGCGACGGTTCGGCCGGGTTGGAGCGAGGTGTGTCCAGTTCTAACGTGTCCGAGTCCACTCTGCACTTCGAAGACGTTGACGAGTTCCCAGATTTGCTGACAGCGTCGTCCAGACTGACGTCAGTTGCCGGTGACGACGTCGGAGACAGATCCACTCTATCGGGGACCTCCATGACCTATAGTGACATCATCAAATCGGTGAGCATGGGGCAGACGTTTTGTGTGAGGGAGAGGAGTCATTGTTGTTTGTTCTTGGTGTTACTTTTGTGTCAATTTTCTTTGCCTAGCATGTAGAAGAGTTTTGAGTCTGAAAGACGTATGAGGCATATGGGGATTTTAGTATACATTAAACCTTGCACACCCAGCTTTTAAAAGGGAAATTAGCCAGAAAGTAGCGATCTGGTAGCTTGAATTAAAGATGAAAGATGTTTTTGAAGTTGCTGGAGCACAAAAGATGTTCCCAATAGAAATTGCCCAAGAGCTGCAAAAATGCTGACGGTGATAATTCCATTCCCTTCATTTTGAAGAGTGCCTGAGTCATGATTTCATCACATATTTCTTAGAGTCCTTTTGCTGTGTTGATTTTGAGAGCCTGCATTTGTACAATGGTATGAAATATTTTCATAAATTACTATCAGTGTCTATTGTGTATGGTAAAAACTCTCTGCCTATCACACAGAAGAAGCATCTGCATCTTTCTGCTGGGATGTGTTCTTATCAGCCTGGGTTGGCTGTGATAGACAGGGTAGAAGTATATTTTATAAACTAAAGCCAAACCTTATCGAATGGTGCAAATAATTAGGTCTGCTTTGGTAGTAAAACATTTTTTAGAGTCCGGATGGTAAAAGATAGTTCAGAGCATAAAAATCTATATTTTGGGTAAATATTTTGGTTACGTGTAAATGACTCATTTATTTAGACATCATTTATCAGTTTTTATAAATTTGTATTATACACGTGCTTATTTATATTATTGCTGTTCACCCTATCATGTCAGACGTGGTCCCGCGCAGGCAGTCAGAGTCGTACCCAGTCTCTCACAGGCTCCGGTGTGTCGGGCGATGATGATGACAACGTCAGCTGTCAGACAGGTACTTTCCTTCTTGTGTCAGTTGTGCAAGGCTTTTTCCAGTTGTTGTTGCTAACTAGCAAGGACTTAAAGCTGTGAAATTTGTATGTGGTGCTTTAAGCCCCTGGCAGCTTAACAAACTCTGTGAGTTATTTCACTGCAGTTACTGCACCAGGGCAACAGTAAAACTGAGTGACATACACATGATTCTGTCTCTGAGTCAATAGCTGCAACCATCATGTCCAAATGTTGTATTGATAGTGGCAGTAAATTACTCAATGACTGCATTGCACTTAGCAGTCATCTGGTCCGGACAGGTCTTGAGACTGCATTGCACTCTCGCAGTAACAAGGGGCCAATTTTAAGGCTCTCCACCCCCGGGGTACAAAGCTAGGCTGCCATAACTCTGTAAGTCGTAAAGACTACTTGAAGGGTTAAAAACTCACATAAGTCCTTGATCAACAACAAAAACAACCCCTGAATACTTCAAAAGTGTACGGCAATCTCTAGACCTCTCTGGACCAGATTGCTGTTAAGTGCTATGCAGTCAATGATAAGTAGCACTGATACATCACTTTGACATTTCCGTTGCAGCCAATGACTCAAAGCCTGAATTGTAAGTTATATTGCAATGTTGCCCTGGTTTAGCTCCCTCTGTAAAAAGATCAGTCTGATGCAACACGCAGCACAACATTTTAGATATGTGTTGCAGTGCTTATGGTCCACCCATTGCTGCATCGATCCTTAAGTCATGTGAATGAGGGGGGATATGCGCTATACAAATGCAATCCGTTATTATTATTAGGGCTTCAAGTTTAGCCTCCAAAGGTGAAGTCTCGAAATGGTAAAGATGAAAACAATAAAGGATAGCAACTAGGCTTTTGTTGGTGGGTTCATACATAGTAACAATAGTCTGTATGCACTAACTCAATCTATGATCAAGGGTTATCTATGATGAAGGGTTAGTCCTATCCTGGATGCAGTGTTGGTACATGAAATCTTTTTGGTGGGAATGTGAGCTATCCAAGTGCAGCCAACATCTAAACTTCATATTTTAACATTTATTTTATTGCCCTTAGGCACCACAAATGAGTCGAAGCGGGCTCGGAAACGCAGAAAACGTCGGGAACAGGCCAATAAAGCAGCTGAGGCAGAACTCGCTGAGATCTCACTGGAACAGCAGTGGCTCAAGGAGGTGGGGCTTAAGAAATCAGCCAATCAGAGGCCAGGAGAGTCATCTGGCGGATTGGGCGGAGCAGGGTCTGGGCGGAGTCTCGGGGGTATCATCACAGACGCTGCTGTGGTCGGCGAGGCCAAGAAACAAGCTGGGGGCAGCAGCGGTGGTGGTGGTGGTGGTGGTAAGAAGTCCCAACAGCCCATTGCCCTTGACATTGCAGCCATGATAGATGCGATACAGGTGAGACTGGGTTGTGTTGTGACTAGTTAATGGATGGTAACTGCTCAACCGGTGAATTCGTGACACCATTTGCACTGACAATGCATTTCTTATTCACGTAATCGAACACAAGCAGTCGTATGTGTACATGAATTCTCTTTCTCGCTCTCTCTCCCTCCCTCTCTCTCTCTCTCTCTCCCTCTCTCTCTCTCTCTCTCTCCCTCTCTCTCTCTCTCACTCTCTCTCTCCCTCTTTTTTTCTCTCCACCTTTTTTGTCCCTCTCTTCCTCTCTTTTCTTTCTCCCCTCTTTTCATACAATGATAGTGCTCACAAATAAACCATATTCACTCACAAAAAGGACCATTTGTGTCAGATGGTCTCAGATCTTGATCTTTTTTATCAAACAGGAGGGACAAATAAGTTATCATTAGAATATTCCTTTTTGTTCTCCCATCAATTCACCGGCACCGACGCTGTGGTGTAATGGTTAGGCTCTTCGCCTTGCATGCGGGAAGACCCTGGATTGATCCCCGATCGCGGACGATCTG
>JAUKPP010267875.1:0-11416 GCA_032273245.1 Phyllaplysia taylori
TCGAAGTAGCCCGTCTCTTAAATGACCTTACAGTGTTGCAGGGGACGTAAAACACTTAACCAAACCAAACCAAACAGCTAAAACAGCCAAAGATGCTGGCGCCTCTATAAACAACTAACTAGACTAAGTGTGTTTGCGAAATGCTCTCAATAAAAAAAAAAAAAGGTTTCGAAGTCACACTTGTATGGTGATCAGGGATGTGTCACCAAGTTAAGATGACAAACCGTTCCCCAAAGCTTACTGGTTTCATTGAAAAGAAACTTCCTGACATGTCGTTTGTTGGTTTTGTTTTCAAGCTCTTTGCAACATTTTAAAGTCATTTTACAGCAGGGCCACTTTGACCCTATGTCATTAAGGCCGACCCAGACTGTGGGGCCTGGTATCTGTGATGTAATTAAATGGTAAGGCTCTTTGGCTTCACGCAGAGGATGTGAGTTTGAGGCACACAAGGGGCAGTTAGTTGAATAAATTGGGTCTCCTTTTATCTGCTGGGACAGATAGTGTCCCTCTCAGCCCGGATTGGCCCTGAGAAGCAGAGTCGAAGTAGTGAGTCTTTTAAATGACCTTTCTGTTTTGCAAGAGATGTTAAGTCAAAATAATAAAAAAAAACCCAGAAGACTGAAAGGTGTACTACATCCTGTCCTCTGCACCATAAGTGAAGAGCATAACCAGTATGTATTAAAGACACTGATCTTAACAGATCGAGTGGTAGACAGTGATGGATGATAATAGGTAAAAAGACAGTGAATACAGCAAAGCTACATGACACATCAAGTAACACACTCACAATCACCAACACCTTAACAGACGAAACAGCAACGGATCAGAGTCGTTTTTTGTGTTAAATTTGGTTACAGTTTAATGGCATTATTGACACTGTAAATACATTTCAGCGCCAGAAAGTTGACATGGACAATAGTAACACACAGAAAGAAGTAGAAAGGGCAGACCATATCAGAGCATCTCCCAGATAGCCGCAAGAGACATAACAAGAGAAATATCACGGAGTGTATCATTAAAACCAAGAACAACAGGAAAAAGATACCACAACACTTCCTTTAATGTATTATTGTCTCAAATTTTATTTAAAAGTTTGATTCAAAATGCTTCTCTTGTTAGATTTTGCTTCAAAATGGTTCATTTTGTAGAAAAAAGTCTCTGCATCATTCTAATGAACTCATATATTCTCATAATTCAATATCATGAACATAAAGTCTTCCTATGAACCATTTCATTCACATACATGTAAGCAAATTATGTACTGGCAATTTCCAAAGCTGTACAAGGCGGAAAAAATATACATATACAAATCCTTACCATTACAAGCACAACAAAATTATAACAAAATGTAAGAAAGAAAAAGAAGTAGATCCCATGTTACAGTGAAACTCCGCTTTGACAAGATCGGCGGGACAGGCTGAATGTTCGCCTTCCAAATGCTATGAACCCACTTTCTGGCATTTCACGAGAACCAGATTCTAAGGCAGAGGTCACTGTAGCCAAGTGGAGAGTGCAGCAAGTGATAAACACAATATATACACCACTGTTATGACACAACTTAACAAAGGTAGGATGATAAATTTTAATGAGTTCAGCACAATGATTCCTCAAAAGTCAAGAGCGCTCATAACCCGTTATTATATTCTTTATGTTAATGCTAGTTCACAAGTGATTTATCTGCAAATTATTCACATTTACAACTTTACTAACGTTTCTTCATGCTTGTTCCAGCCACTTCAAAAGCCCTCCACCCCATCATGTCATCATTGGTTTCAGAGCAGGAATTCCATTCTGGCATTCCAACTGAGTGAGGCACTCTTAGTACTCTTATAAATTGTTACTTATTTTCACAGCTCAAAATCTCCATATAGATGATAAACGCTTGTCACTTTTAAAGACCAAGGCAAACATACATCTAAAATTAACAACCTAAAGGCTTAAGTCCATAACTCTTTACATATCAAAATAGGTTACTAAATTTCAAAAGGCAAGATAAATAACAGGAATAAAAATATTTCTTCTTGTCTTCATTACAAAGAAACAGGTTAGTGTATTCAAGAAATCACTGCGCTCGACCAACTTCAACTGCATGAAAAAACCCAAACAAAATGAATAAAAAAAAACAATTCACTAAAAATACTACATATTTACATACAAAGGCATACAAATAATTCTGTCTTCACGCTTTCTCTCACGCATACATTTACACTCTGCCCTTATAAAAACAATGGGTGGAAACTTCTCTGAGTCAGTCTCTTCCTACATGAAGGGCAAGCATGCTGTGTGTTGATGGCCGTCTTTAAGCAAGTGTCGCAGAAAATGTGGCCGCAGTTTGTTGACACAACTTGTCGATGTGATCGTCTTATCTGAAGTGAGATCAAAGATGTAATTATGTAATAATATGCCATGAGTGCAAAAAGTCAGCAGTTGTTAATGAAAAATACAAACATTACACTGGCATTGGTGTAATAATCAGGCTCTTCGCCCATGACGCGAAAAGCCTGAGTTCGATCCAACATGCCAACGGTCTGTGTTTTCTGCTGGGATACATCTCTCTCAGTCTGCCGTTGGCCCGGACAGGCAGGGTCAAAGTAGCCCATCTCTTAAATGACTTAAAGTGTTGCAAGGGATGTAAAACGGGTAAGGGGAGCGTCCACTGACCTGTTTTGTCAGTTGCAGGCCAGGCTCATCTATATATGATATATATACACATAAGCCTGGCCTGCAACTGACAAAATAGGTCAGTGGACGCTCCGCCTAACCAAGCCAAACCAACATTATGGAATCATTGGTTAAAGCAACACATATTGAATATGTGAAAGAACTTAGATCTTGCTTGCAATACACAGGTGAGAAAAGTGCAGAGCTTGTTCTATTTGTTGGTTAGTTTTGGCTCCTTGTAACACTTTAAGGGAATTTAAGAGACGGGCTACTTTGATCCTGCCTGTGAGGGTCAACCTGGGCTGAGTGGGACAGATCCCAGCAAAACCATGCAGATGTTCATCCCCATGTGAGAACTGAACTGTCGAAAGTCGGGTCGATCTAAACAAAAATAATGTGGGTAGCTGAGTATCCAAATTATCGAAAAATAAATTGTCTCTATTGCTATGACTTGACAGGAAATTAAGTATTCAGATGCTGAATTCTGAGGTTTTGGACCTATCATGTGCAAATAAAAAGTGAAAATCCAGCCTCAGTTCATATGCCTGGATTATTGAGACTTCCAGATTATGGAGATGTGACTAAATTACTCCCAACAGAGCTCCACAAAACTTCTATCGAAGTACAAAGCTAACTAGTTTGGTTTTTTCTTGGCTTAACGACTCTTACAACACTGTTTAGTAAGTCATTTAAGAGATGGGCAACTTTGACCCTGCCTGTCAAGACTAACCCAGGATGAGAAGAACACTGTCCCAGCAGAAAGAAGGAGATATGCCTAATCAAACAAACTGCCTCACATGGGCTTCAAACTCATGTTCTTTGCATGGAAGGCAAAAAGCCTTATCACTACATCACAGATGCCAGTGTACACAGCTAAGCTGCCATGGCTTTGTAGGCCAAAAGTATTACTTGGAGGATAGATAATCTAATAAGTCCCTGATTGGCAACAATGAAAACAATTCCGACCACTTTCAAAAGCTTACCTGTTTGACATCATCCATACAAATAGGGCAGGAAATCTTGACTGGCTCAGGGGTCTGAAGCAAACTTTGGCTGGCAGCCCTGAGGAAAAGCACAAGAAGAATCTTGACTGTCCACAGGTAAAGCCATTTTTCCATTTTGGCACAAATAATTGAAATAAACTATCACTCTTATTTCTTTATCTGCATCATAGAAAATTATTTTGGATAATCTATATATATATTTTAGAAGATGGGGGTGAATGTGTCACCCCACAGATTAAACTATACAAGCTACAGACTTTTAAAAAATTTACATAGATGGCATTTGCTACTAGGACGATGAAGTTTATCATTAAAAATGTTTTAGTTGAAGCAGGTATTTTAAAATAATGCCTGTATTTTACCCTGTTTGCTTCGTTTCTTCTAGCATTCCACCATTTTAATAGATATCTCTGTTCAAATCTAATGTGCACCAAAGAGCACATTGGGAATTCCCGTTGCGGCCTCTTGGCATTGGCGTGAGAAAGCTGGAAACAAAAGAAAGACTTGCGGAAGGAAATTAGAAAGGGAGTAGGGATAGAGAGGACCGGTTTTGCGTTGATGCAACTTCCAGGAATCTTATAATAGAGTAAAGTCGTAGGCATCCCCATCTATCAAATAGTGGACTTGGGCTCTACTACACTGTCAGAAAATTTTCAGTCTTGAGAGAGCAAGAGAGGGAAAGAGACACTGAAGCAGAGAGGCCCCAGCCCTATTGATTTAAGAAAGACCAAGAAAGAGATGGGGAGAGAAAGAGAGAGCGAGAAAAGGGCAAACAGAAAGGGTCTGTTCTGTTAGAGAGATAGCGAGAGAGACAGAGAGAGAGAGAGAGAGAGAGAGAGAAAGAAGGAGAGAAAGAGAGAGAGAGAGAGATGCAAAGGAAATCAAGGTGGACAGAGGAAAGAAATTGTGTGGAGAGATATTTAAGTATCCCCGTCTGTCATTGGCAAAAATAGAGTTCGATATCACTACTGAGAAAATTCTTTTCTACACTTTGAGAGAAAACCGGAACGTAGAGAATAATTAATATACACAAAGAATGGCCTAGAAAATCACAGGATACCAGAAAAACCGACAGAGAGAAGGATGTTATGATATCAGAAACAAAAACTAACGTTATCATGTTAAAAAACGGGGATCTGAATTGTTTACTGTTGCCCTATCAAGAACGGGAGACAGGCATTTTGAATTCATTTTGTCTCCAAATGCACAAACCAGAAAATATGTTCTCTACGAAGAGTCCTGTATTGAAAATAGCATATGACTACCTATTCATTTGTTCCGATCTAAAATGTTTCATTTGTTTGCAGGTTTCTTTGTTTTGAAATTTGTCATTGCTATGTTTCACTTTCAGTATAAAGCTGACCATATTTCCTTCTCACCCACCCTTCCCTTTCCGATTACCCCGAGCAAGGTCTGGTACTCAGCTAGTATGCAATAGGCCTATTTCATTTAACATTATAAAAGGATTTACGGACTAAAATCCATGTATACATCTAATTGTAAGAGTAATATTTTTTATACTTATATCTACGCCATAATGGAAAAATGCATTTTACCTTTGGATGACAAAATCGATGTGGTATCTTTGAGGGAAAGAGATGAGAATGTCAGTATAGATAGGTTGGGTGACAACATGACCAGCGATACCTAATAATCTTTCAAGATAGCAGAGAGCCCCTCTTTGATTGGTTAGTGGTTGGATTAGCAAAGATCTCCTGCAATTTTAGGTGACCAAAGTTTTGAGAGCCATTTAGAGCAAGACATGTCAAAACCTGGTTAAAACGCCAATTCTGAGAGAGATGTTTAAGAACCAATTAAAATACTTAAATGAGTGATCACACTGTCCAGCACTCGGAGACCTAGGCATTAGAAAACTCTAACAAAGTCATGCAAAGAATCTGAATTGCCAAAATGAAGGTCTGTGCATATGGCAAAATCACATGACTTTATAAAAATGCCCCTGTCATAAATTCTTTAGCATAAAAGAAAATGGGAGTTTCAGTAATGATTTCTCCTTGAGTATACGAGGTGTGTGTAAAGTGTTGCAAGAATCCAGTGACTACATTGAAAAAAAAATCTGGGGCCTTTTTTGTGTCACAACTTGCGGATGATTTGAGTTTTTTAAAGAAAGTTGTCGAAGTGATGATTTGGTTTGATTTACTTTTAAGTTTATGCCCTTTGTAACAATAGTGGCGACTACTTTGACCCTGTTTGTCAGGATCAAACTAGCCTGAGAAGGACACAACATCCCAGCAGACAGAGAGAGATACAGTCAAACCTGTCTAAGACGACCACCCAGTGTCGAGAAAAAAGTGGTAGTTTTAGACAGGTGGTCGTCTTAGAGAGGGTCAATATAAAGAAGAAATACAACTGGGGACTCGATGGATGGTGGTCGTTTGTGCAGGTGGTTGTCTTATACAGGTGGTCGCTTGAGCAGGTTTTACTGTAGATGCTCGTCCAATATGAGGATCATACTCCCATCTATTGCGTGATGGAAGAAGAATCTCACCATCACACCACAGACGCATATGATGATGGTCTACTTACGTTTGTGGGGGTATCGTGAAGGGTGCTTCAGGAAGGTCATCACTATCACTGTTTGAGGACACTTCATGGACGCTGGGAGACTGGTGGGTACGGCTACGTCGGCTCAATGAGGTGCCACCGAGTCTACCAGGGGTGCGGCCGCCGCTCCGTCTCCTTCCCAATCTTCCACTGCCGCGCTGACGTCTGATTGGACCTATGAATAGAAAGTGGGAAAAACTTAGTTACAGCATGTTTGCTGGAGTGGGGGAGGGGGGGGGGGGGGAGAGAAGAAGAGAGAATCAAGAAGGGAGGTGGGTGGAATTTTCACCATTAGTAAGGAAGATTTACTGAAGCACTCAGTCCTGCAGAATAAGTTTTTGTTTGGTTTTTAGTTCTATGTCCCTTGCAATACTGTAAGGTGTTTTAAGAGACCAGCTACTTCCATCCTGCATGTCAGCGTCAACCCAACTCTAGGCTAAAACAGCTGAGGCTTGCGCCTCTATAAATAACCCACTCCTTACTACTACTGCTGAGAGGACAATTACCCAGGAAAAAGACATAGATGCTCATCTCAATTTGGGAATCCAATTTAGGTCTTCTGCATGGTAGGCTGGTGCAGCCTACATGTACATGTATGTGTCTGAGCCTGCAAAATTTTTCACTTCAGGTGATAGAAGTATAAAAGGGGTGCATTAGATCCGATATAATCCACTGATCAAGGATATTCCACTTTAACTGGGGAGAAGTAGAAAACTTAGTGCATTCAAGACTCATCAAGAGATGACATACGTCAAATCACATTATTAGAGTACCTCACTTCTTTTCTACATGTAATAGTGAATTTTCTTCTAAGTGTCCTTTCATCTTGCATTATTGTCTTTTTCCAGTCCTGATACGCCTTCATGAGTTGCTGAAAACTTTGTGCAGGTTTTAACATTTAAAAGTTCAATATTGCATTGGTCAGACTACAATAAAATTGTTGTTTCTGGGATTTAATGTACTGCATGTGAATTTTTATTTGAAAGGAATACAAAATTTTTACCTCGATTAAATAACTGCACAAGGGAAGTAATGTGACCTGAATCCCTAAATTTCTCACAAAAATGTATATTGAGTTGTTTCCCATAAAAGAGACTTTTAAACAACATCCTTCTCCCTGTATATTGAGATGTATTGACTATTCAGCCATCTTGTGTGGATTGAGACAAAAGCACCATGGCAATGGGAGACATAGGGCAGTCTCACGCTATCAAGAGCTGTCATCACTTTTCACTATAATATGGATCAGAAGACTCAGAAGACATAACTTTACTTTAACATTGGAACAAAAGTTTTCCCCCATATTTTCTCAAACATTCTTATAAAGAACCTATAGTACACCTCATACTTTTGCCACATACCCACAAAGGAGTAGGCTGATAACTCTCTAGAGGTATTGGTTTAATTTTTACTGGTACTTCCCTTGCAACACTACTGTAACTTCATCTAAGAGATGGGCCTGTTAGGGTTAACCCAGGCTGAGAGGGACGAATCCGAGCAGAAAGATGCAAATGTTCGTCCACACATGGGATCGAATGGGGTCTTCTAAATAATAAAAGAAGAGGCTAACCCTCTTACCACAGACACCGTTTTTTCCTTCTTGGGATGCCCTCATCAATTTTGGATGACGAATGCTGCAGTCTCTTTTAATCTTTTCTTTTTTCAGAGAAGAAATTAAGTTGCAAGGACTTAAAGATTGTAAGATAACTAGTACTAAGATTACTTCGTGGCATGGCAAGATAAAATCATGGGGTTGAGCAAAAGTTTATCCCTTGAGGAAACTGAAAATCAATTAGTAGGTTTTCCTCAGCTGAAAGCCATGGTGATTACAAACAACAATGGTGTTACTTACCAATGTCATCTGCAGGTGTCAGTACCTGAAAAGGAATGAAAATGATTAATCTTTTGGAGTCCAGCCTTTCTGCCATGTTCTTGTATTGAATAAAATGTTGTTCTGTCAAAAAAAAAAATGTGTTGAGGTTTGGTTTGTTAAATTAGTTATACACCCCTTATAAAACTGTAAGGTCAAGTTTAGAGGTGGCTTTCTTCAAACCTATGTGCCAGGGCAACCCCGTCCAGAGAGGGACACAGCATCCAAGCAGAAAGACAAAGATGTTTGTCCATTGTGGGGATCGAACCCCAGTCCTCTGAACGAGAAGTGAAGAGTCAGACCATTACACCACAGACACTGGTCACCATATAAAATTAAATTTCAATGTTACTGAAATTAGACTAACGAGAGCTATTTCTGTTAAGAGTGCAGGCTTCTAACCAGCAGAGTAGTCCGTTGGTAAGTCATCCTATGACAGGTGTGTTGAGGCAAGGCTGTGCCTTGAACAGAGACAGTGAACTTTTTGGTGCGTGTACGAGCATTATGCATGTCAACCCCAAGGCACTTTGACCTGATTTTTTTTTTTGTCCCCGACACTCACTGACTTAAAAAGAACAGGTAAAAATTAAAAAGTCACCAAAGGGATACCAACCACCACAGGGCTGTCCATGATGCCATGGGTCCGGGTCAGATCAATCACCTCATCGACTGCTGTATCAGACGTTAGGTCGATACAAGTGGCTGTGAAAAATAGATTGCAAGGAATGTTGATCAAATCTTCAAAACAGCAAACCTCCATGATAAAACAATAGGCTGCATCATAGTATATATACATTTCATTAGAAAACGCTTTAAATATTGCATTCTTATTTACTAATTACAACAGAGCCGACACCCAAAAAATGAAAGACTTGCCCAAATCTTTTAAAAGTATTCTGAACATTTCACACTTCCTTTCCCCTTTCAGAATTTCATCCGGTAGACTCTTATTAGACAATGTACAGGTATTAACTAAACATGTAAACCGATACGAGACCAGTACTCTAAATGATTTTGAGTATTCAGGAGCTTCATTTCAAAAGCTTCACCGGCTCTAAATCTATGATCAAGACAAAAATTATTATTCTAACAGACATTAAAAGTGACAAGTTTCATGGACACTACACTTTTATGATCAAGACACATTAGTTTCAGTTCATCAGCAGTACAGCCTCTTTGACAGATATTTTTATGCAAACTTCTAACCTCTTCGCTGGCCTGCAATGACGACATCATCATTTGCATTATCATCCACAGAGGGCTCTGCCCATCCTCTACGAGCCCTAGCTCGTCTCCTCTGAGCTGGAGTGCTTGCACTTGCCATCCTCTTTCCCTAAAATCAAGGAAATAGAAAGGATCCAGTCAGAGGACAGACCTGCCACATCCCCAGGATGGAAAATACTAATCAGAACCATTCAGAAAAAAAATAATTCCGTAATACCTCAAACTACAAACAAAATTTCAAACAGAAGAGGGACTTAAATGTTCAAAATGTAAGATACAAAGAAAGCCACCCAGTAGAGTCAGGCTCGGATGACTAAAAACTAGAACCATGCTGAGATTGGCAAACTGGGCACTGGTAGTCCAATACTCCATGCATCATGACAAACTGAGACCTGAGTGCAGAAAAAAAATATTTGATGCCAAAAATCTTTGCATCACCACAAATCATGTATTCGACAGTGACAAGGTCAAGACAGGTACAGCGCAAATATGACTGCTTAAAAATTGTGAACGAAAAAAAAGACAGAGATTGGAAAATCAGCAAAACCAACTTTTAAAAGAAAAAGCAGAACTTTGAACAGCTTTAAAAGCGTAAAATCGTAATGGCAGCCAATTTCAGAGAAAATTCATAATAATTACGCCTACACTAAACGGTAATCAATGGTAGATTTCTCTAGGTCTGAGAAGATCTCCATTAACATTTCAATATAAATTGGCTTCCTTTTGGATTGCAGTGATAGAAGATACAAAATTAGCCTCATTAGCTTGACAATAGCACAATTAAAGAAAATAATTTGACATCAAAGTCCATACAATTTTTGCTGATCTCAGCATTTTGCTAGTCTATTGGAATTTAATGTCTGTCTAGACTAACTAGAAAAGTATTCAGTGCCTCAATTTTTGCCCAGTGCCACTTTTCGCCAACCCCGTGTGTATTCCTACGCGTTCTTAGGTGGTCCAAACTGGAGTGACCTAGAATATATATCAATTTGTCATAAAAATAGAGTATATCTAGCCTTTGTTGACTTCTCTTCTAGCGGATTTCATCTGCAGTTCTCTCCACTTTTCAACGACTAGATCTAGGCCTATTATAGTCTATAGGCCTACATCTCTGAATCTGAGCCAGGTCCAGGATCTGCTTTAAGTTTAATTTAAGAAGTTAGAAGACCACAGTCACAGTGACCATTAGATCTAGAATAGGCCCTTACTCTACTAATCCTGCTTGGGCTTGATACCTAAGCTTGCCTACCCAAACCCAGTCCTATGAATGATGACATGAATATCATGAATATGATGATGACCACAGACAGGGTCAAGAAATTTTCATTCATTGTAACAATTCCTTCAAACACAGCAGTTAGTCTTCTACTCTGACTTAACCAGAAAAAAACAAACAATTAACAAACAATGCAAAATGATAAGATAAGCCTAGATCTAGATCCTAGATCTAGATCTAGATCTAATCCTACCTAATATCTTAAAACTTAATCTTACCTTCGACTCTCGCTCTCCTCGACCTCCTCTGCCTCCCTCCAGACACAGTTCCAGTCAGTTGTGGTCAGTCAGTCACTCCAGTGGACAGTGTGGGGGTCTTCTCCACTCACCTAAAAAACCTGTAAAATCTCAAATACCATCAAGTAAATTCACTCCAGTTGTGCTGGCCAGCCGTTGCCAAAACACACAGAAAAAAGCCTGTTGGACTGTTGTCAATATTGTTTTCTATCCTCGGTCCTCGGTTCTGAGTTCTCAATCGGTATCGTTGATGAGAAGGTAGGCTCAGCCTATTCGATAGGCAACTAAAGGTAACTCTTCCGCTCTGAAGGCAAATTATTACTAACAGAGGCAAAGAATTTAGAATCAACGGAGTCAGCAGTCTTTCTCTTCCCAGGCGTCTCTCGCAGCTTGCTGAACTGAAGACAAGCAAACGCGGTGAACTGAGGTCAACTCGACGACGACTCCCGTCTTTTCCATAAGGTTTTAGGGTGGAAAACTAAGGTATGGTATGGGTGGGCATGAACCTAGACTACCAGAGATACAGGCAACGTAACTCGCTCGTGGCCGCATCCCCATGAAGGCCGCATCGTTCCGGCCC
>JAUKPP010267886.1:1415-11416 GCA_032273245.1 Phyllaplysia taylori
ATAAAAGCCAACGTTTTACCCCCCCCCCCCCCCCCCCTTTCTATGTTAGCTTAGGAGCGTTACAACGATTGTCTCGTAAGAGGACTCTCGTGGAAAGGTAAACAATAACACTCTTAACGGCAACATTTCTAGCGCAACATCGGGAATTTTTCGATACCCTGAAACTATCGATGGGATTCCTTAGGCCTATATTAGGAAAATAGAATAACTAACTGTCCAATTGATTATACGGTTGTGCTTCCTCTCTGGATCAATTCCTGAGATTTTCATTTTAATCAAATTATATCAAGTGAGCCCAATTATGTAACATACTATGGAATTAATTATATTGCAGGTAATCTGTAGGTGCCTACGACAGGATAAGGTATAAATGGGGTTTTCCTTCCGGGGCAAAAATAGATAAGGGCCTAGGCCTCCCCCTGGCTTATGCAGATGGAACACACACCTATAGAGGTCTATTTTCCCGTTCTTGACAAAGTGGAGCTCCGAGCCCACTTAGACCTACAGGTGGGCCTGTGCTAGGCCTGTGCCTGTGTTAAAAATACACGCGCATTGGGGGTGAAGTGATGCACAGAGAGTGGCCAACAACCAAGGCGAATATAATATAAACTTCATTGGTACATTTTTAAACTCTGGAAATAATAGGCGATCTTTTATTCACTGATCGAGCATGAGCCCCAAACACAGCAATCATAATAGCATTAGATTTCTCTCACTTGCATTTCGATATAATAATCCTTGCGGCAAGTAGCCTACTCACAGCGCTCGTATGAAGAAAGCAAACACACTGACACAACATTGGCATTGCACAGATACCTGTGGGTGAGCGTTACTTCATGAAGTAACTAACTGCCCAAGTGCCAACCCATCCTTGAGTTCCCACCGTTCACTCCGCTGACGACTCGCCGCGCGCAAGAACCAGCCGCTCACGGCTCACACCGCTCGCCATCGCCTGCTCGCGTATAGCATTATAGCATCGATTTGGAAATAGGGCAAAATAATGTGACGCTCAGGATTGTACTATTTTGGGAAACGCCACATGCCGGAAGTTTACATCACATGACAAAGTCGTCATAGCGATTGTCTCAACTTGCATGGCCGCGTACTCTTTAGTTTCAAAATGGCGAACTGTAAACAAGCTTGTCGACGACAGAATGAAGTCTAAGGTTTTTGACCGGCATTTTCCTTATACCGCCTGAACGGTCTCATCAAAACTCGAAAGATGGCAGCAGAAACCCTAGGGGGAGCAGATCCTGAGGCAGAGACTGAGGATGCTGGTTTGGAATCAAATCTTCTTAGTAGAGAGATGAGCGATGTAGAAGATGCCGAACTTGAACAGCTGATGAATGAGAATGGCAACGGTTCCATCGACGGTGAAACTCCAGCCGATGTTCCTTTTGCTAAAACTAAACGCGAGGAAGACATGATTCTTCAACACATTGCCAACACTAAGGTTTCGGGATCCACATCTCTTGATTTGAGTCAGAAAAATCTTCAGACGTTACCTGATGAATTGCTTGAATTGTCTCACATAGAGGTAAGAAGAGTAAGATTAGAAAAGTAAAGAATAAATAGCTCAGTAAATAGGCTAATATAAGACCATTTTAGAGTCTATTGCTAGACTTAGATCTGGCCATTTTTAGGGGGGTGGGGGAGAGAGGAGGAGGTAAAGCCTGCCTAATAACACAGATAAAAAGGTTTATTTTTTCAAAGTGCCTATTTACATTTGAAGAAATGCCGTGTGCTAATGATAATGATAGCCCCATGCTATTTGAAATGCTGCGTAGCGAATAGCCTCATGCTATTCAAAATGTTGTGAGGCAGTATGGTTTGAATAAGAACAGAACGGAGCCTCTACTGGTCACAAGCCATCACCGGCAGCCGTGGTTAGCACAGTGGTCAGCATCGTCATCTTTTTGTATCTTTATTAAGTTGCTTAGGCCTTATTTTATGCTACAGGTTCGAATCTCATGATGGTCACATTTTTTTCACATATTTTTTCATATTGTTTTTTCTTCTTCTTTCTTTTACTTTTATAGAAAGTTGTTGTCTGCATTGTGTCAAGCTCTTCGTCTTGCTAGCAATTATTGACATAGAATGCTAGTCCACCTTGAGGAAAGTTTTGTTTTTAGTCTAGTGCATCTGTCTCCATCTTTATGCTTGTGTGTTTTCAAAAGGCTGAAAAGTGTTAGACATGGTACACAAGGTAAACTTGCTGTCATTATTTTACCGTTTCGCTTATCCTTAATGAGTGAATCCTTCGCTGACCAGCACAAAGTATGAGCGAGGTTAGTCATCCATCCCACTGTTTACCCAAATGCCGCAATGGAACACAAATGTTTATTTGTATGAGAAATTAGTTCTTGATTTAAAACTCTATCTTCTTGTCTTTAATAGATTAAACAACAACTCAGCCTTATTCCAAACATGGACATGAATAAGTCTACATTGGCCATGATGTTTCATATCGTATATTGACAATTTTATTTCAGTACATGTACTTGGAAGGTAATGACATAGCTTTCCTACCAGATGAGTTCTTCAAATACTTTCCTCGTGTGAGATGGTTAGACCTGAGGAACAACCAACTGTCGAGGATCCCGTCAATATTCTTGTCAAACCACTCCTGTCTTCGTAATCTCCTGCTTGAGGGCAATAACCTACGTAATCTGCCTTTGGAGTTGGGTAAGTGAGACATCTGGTTGATATAGTAGCCTATACTGTAAATGGTTTTTTTCGCGTGATTTTAATTTCTGTGTTTTTTGCAATTTTAGAATAAATTCGTGAAAATAACAACCATGCAAAAATTTTCAGTATAACGCAAGGCAAAATAATCAGAGAACGAGCTTACAAAAGGGAAAAGTTTTTGAATGTTCAATCAAATGTGTGGCTCTGTTGGATTGTATGTGCGAGCTTTGTGGCATTTTCCTTTCTTTCCCTGCAATGATAATGTCTTTTTCTAGTGACTAAGAAATTTGCAAAAATTATAACCTTGCAAAACTGGTTTGTCTTAATTTCGCACAAAAAAAAAAGTTCATGCTAAAAAAAATCCACGTTTACAATATTATGATAGTGGCGGTGCATGAAATCAGACATTCTACATCGACTAACTTGTCATTTCAGGCAATGTTCCACCAATGTATGATTTACTCTTGAACAAGGTAAAATATGTGCATCTAAACAAGTCCTTGTGTTATCTAAGCATCCACAGACTACAAGGGCCATGTCCAAAGCAAAAGAAGTGCTTCAAATTTTGCAATGTGCTCCTTTATTTGTTTCCACATGAAGTTGGGTGAGAAGACTCAAACAGAAGAAAGAAGACGGGTAGTCGGAGAATGATTGAGAAACATGGATCAAAATGTGAGGAAGGGAGAGAGTTAAAGAAGCATTATTTGAACCTTTTTTAATTTTTCGGGTACATGTAGTTGATGTTAGAATACTGAGTGACTCTCAGAAAGGAGCAGGAGCAGACGACACATATGAGTTGCCTGATGTCATTGAGACTGAGGTACAGCTACAAACTAAGTATCATGAATTGTCTAAATTATGCATATGCCTCTTTCCCCTGGCACTACTATTTCATAAATTCATATTTGAACAAACTTATCTTAATTACGGTATAGGCACACAAAAAATGATCTTGTGTTTATTAACATTCCTTTGGCATTGCTGATATCATTTTCCTATTTCAGGTTTGGTGAGGAGTTTGCATGGCCTGAACATCGCCGGCAACCCACTAGACTTTCCTCCACAAGAGATTATCGACAAAGGGACACAGCACATCATGGGCTTCCTCAGAATGATGATGGATGCAAAAAACACTGCCAAAATGGCTGACCTAGGTAACTCTTGGTACTTCACAAGCCTGTTGAGAAGCAGTGTTGCGCTGAAAAAAGAAAATGTAAAAACTGTGATTTTTGGACTCCCAGTGTTTTTCATTTAATGATACAACCTTTTTCATGAAGTGATGTATTCCTCTCATGTTTGTTTCTTGTTGTTGTAGTATTGGCATGAAGAAAATAGGTGGGTATGAATATTTGAGTATTAGACTTATATTTAAATTTTCATTGGCCACAAAGTAGTAACCTGTATTTTCATAGTGTCATTAGAAGTGGATAAAATACTCATCAGTGAGATTATTTCATGGCCTTTGACCCCTCACTTGTCTCTAGAGCTAAACTTGAGTGAGGAAGTCCCAGATGGCTATGAGCAGATCAGCGCCAGCTCGGATGACTGGAACACCACGGCCAGCATGATGGACTTGGCCAAGAACCGAGAGAAACAACACAAAGCTATGCCAGGGGAGATGATCTCCTCGGGTGGAGACCATAATCGCTTACAGGAGGAGGAAGAGTACAGTTTAGGTGAGAACTCTTGCTACCAGACTGGCTTTATTTTTTCCTCTTCTTTCTTTTTCAATTTATTTAGGGGGAAATTTAAGATTGGTGTGGTATGCCCCTTTCAAATTTGGCGAATGTGAAAGAAATGATAGCACATAAGATTTTGACACTTCAATTTTGTGTGTCAATTTCTTGTTGTATTGATTGTTAAGGTCATGGAAAACATTGGAAATATTACTTTTTTTTAAAAAATAAAAGAATTCAAACCATATAATTTTATTGGACATAGTAAAGTTTGTCATTAAAGTATGCACTGCCAGCCTTGAAAATATACAGAGACATTTTTATATGATGTAGACTTCTTCAGTACAAACTATTAGTTTTTTCATAAAGTGAACCTCTACATTTTGTATTTTATTTAGTGGTAGCCTATGTCGGCAGTCATTGTTGTCACTCTTGTCTTATATTGTGATAAAGGCTGATAGGCCTACAAATACAGTGGGTCTATGCTTAAGAATCCACCTCTTATAGACGCGGCTCCCTCTTAGCCAGGGTTGGCCCTGACAGGCAGGGTCAAAATAGCCTGTCTCTTAATGACCTTACAGTGTTGCAGGGGACGTAAAACTGGTAACGAAACCAAACCAATCGCCTGAGGACCCACTTATTTGAAAAACAGAATTTTTACTACGTAAATATTACCCCTCTATGAACCCAGTCCCACTGGGCCAAGCATGGCTATGGACCCGCTTTTGCCAGATCAAAATCATAACATCAACATAAATTTAAGTTTCTCTCTTCAATGTTTCACTTTACTTTCTTTCTCTGTACTTGTTCGCAAGTCTCCATGAAGTGACACGATAATAAGATTGGTTTGGGTAGGGCCATAATGTTTTGGGCGAAAGTCGAATGCTACGATCAAACCCCACTTGTGTGTTTGTAACCACAGCTTCTATTGTAAGCCAACAGGCACCTCCCATCTTGGCTGTGAGTTCTAGAGGGTTGCTTTTGTTTCATAGAAATCTGTCTGCATTGTTTAATAAATGCACATAAAAGAATCTATTTTTATGATTCTTTATAAGAGAAGTACCAGTATTTAAATCTACCCAGACTTGTTATATTGTGTCAGAGTTTTAGAGTTTTGGTGTCTTTATCTGTTCAGGTGCTAAATCTGCAGAACTCCACCGACCAGTCCGGCACTCAGAAAACAAATACAAGCACATACAGAAGCTGAAAAAGGCTGGGGCTCTTGGAGTTGTTGACAGGTAACGGCTAAGCAACATAGGTCACTAACACTTTCAAACAAACAGTTAGTTTGAAATGCAGAGCTGGGCTGCAATGTTTCTTGGGGTCGTAAAGATCAATCTTATTGTCACACCATATTCATTTACAGATTAAGATTAATAGTTCAAATAATCTACACCTTTAGATAATCTTTAACACTTTGCAGTCATTCAACGCATGAATGCGCCAACTTCAATTCACCCTTCCAGTCATTTCGCTTCCATACCTTCAGACCTAAGAAACCCAATCACGTCATGCCTCGCTGTACATGACCATTAGGGCTCTTTGTCCTTCTGTCTGTGTGACTACAAAGTGTTATCAATGGCGCCCAGCTGGATTTGATACAGTAGAACCCGCATATCTCGGCGTCTGTTAACTTCACATTCGGCTTAAGTCAACACAATTTGGAATTCCCAACTTTTTCTTTATTTACTACATCGACACCCCTTAAGTTGACTTTCTCCTTATTCGACGTGATATCAATAGTCCCAGTAATGTCGTCTTGTGGGGGTCCTGCTGTAGGCCTATATTATTAATAAACTGGTCCATGTGGGAAGTGTTTCAAAGCCATTTATGAAGGTAAATCAAACTTGGCACCTAGAGCTAGGGCTGTTGACTGGGGTGTCGGTGGCCGAGCGGTAGTGCACCCGCCTACAGATTAGAAAGTCCCGGGTTCAAATCCAGGGAGGTTCCCTGGGAGTTTTTCGGAGTTTTCATGGCTCCAACCCCCGTCCTCTCGGAGATGGACTTAAAATTTGGAGGTCCTGCCTCGTAAATGACCTTACAGAGTTGCATAGGGCGTTAAACTTAAACCAAAACCCAAACCAAAGAGCTGTTAACTGCACAGTTTTTCATATCATAGAGCTCACCATGTCATAAAATGTTACTGTTCTATCAGATCGGCGTCATCTATGTCCGCGGATTATAACCGGATAGAATCTGCCAGCAACTGCCTGCAGATAAAAAGTGTCCCCTTGCTGCACAGAGCATCACCTCAAGTCAATGATGACATTGCGGATTTTTTCAAACAAGCTCTCAGCAAATGAAACTTTTCTAGAAAACTTGTGCAGTGATAGAAACACAGGGAAAAATATTTTACCCATAACTCGTGCAGGACCACAGTTTTTAAACTAACTTTTCTTTGCATTCATGATTTATTTATTGCCAAGCATAGGGTTTAAAGAAGTAAAAAAAATGGTTTGCAGAATCTGTTTTGTCTGATTTTTTCAACTATCGCCTATGCTTGTCTACAATTAAGTTACCAGTGTTTTTCTATGTTTTACAAGTAAAGTAAAAGTAGTTTGGAGTGTTGTGTAATCTGATCGGTCGGAAATTAGAGAAGAAATTTCCCAAATTCAGTTGTTTGTTGGCATAATATCTGTTTACATCAGTTCTAGTGTACAGGTTTAATCTAAAGTTCCGTGGCTGTCTGTGAATTTAACTTGGGAAAAACTGTATGGGATGTAGTAAAGTTATATGAGGAGTAATGTGGTCTGAAATGTCTCAACTGCAATTTGGAGGGCTGAGAATAAAGAACCTTTTAGGATGAATGTGGATCATGTATATATTATAGTTAAGATGGATGGATCTGCTTTTTATGCAAGCAAATCATTCTAAATGTCCTCTGTCTACATTTTCCTGTTTTACTAGTGACTGGATTTGGAAGCTTTCTCGATTAAACAGAGTTTTGCAAATTGCAACAGAAGATTCATTGTTTTGTGTACAATTCACGTATTGGTTTATGCTTTTTCTATTTAATTGCCAGCTTTCAAACTCAACAATATTTATTTAACAGGTGTTTATTTTTACACTGTTGATATTTGCAATTACAATTTAAACTTTTCTGATTCAGTTACTTTATCAAATTTTGTTGTTGTTGTTGTTGTTGTCGTTGAATTTTTGTTTGTATTGAGCCCAAGTAGTATAATTTGCAATTTTTTGCTTCTTAGTATTTGACTGATTTCACTGAAGTATTCACCACATGTTACTGTGTTGTCAAGAAAGGTCATCCCTTTGAACTTCCATTGCAGCATCAGTTACCCAGAATTCCCCCCTTTGCCTATTGTGCTGGAATTTTGCCTCTTTTGATTTGATTCAATTTGTTTGGTTTTCCAGTGTTGTTGATCTTAGTATAAGTTAAGAAGTGCTAACAAGTCTTCGAAAGAATCTGGTTGATATTTTATGGTTTTGGCATCAGTATTAGAAGATTGTGACATTCTCTGAAGTAATTTCAATTTTAAAGTCGATAGTTTTTCACCTTTGGACATTTTGATGGGCATGTAGACAGGTCATCAGCTCTATCATAGTCCAGTACAGTATAGTATTATAAAAAAAAGGATGTTTATAGATACTTGTATGGGGCAGAAGTAATGAAGAAGCAGCTGCGGAGATATTGCTTACATGGGGAAGGGCTGTAATTACAGTAAATACATTTTTTTTCTGTTTTAACACCAACTCTTGAAGACTTTCACCCTTATCTTAGAGTTAGAGGATAGATAGGAATTGTAGTCACTAGGATTGCAGGGACAAAACAAGAAAGTTTATAGGTTGATCTTTCTGTTGAGTTTACATTTCGTTATTATTCTTTACCTTATGAATTTTTAGCAGGTTCAGTCACTAGTAAGAAGGAAAACAAAATATGGAGGGGAAAAGGGAAGAAATTATCACTTGATATCTTCAACCCAAAAAGCCTTTTGCAAGCACAAAAGCTAAGGATGCATGTCAGCGGAAGACAACAAGAATCTGTTATATCTCGATCTTACTTTCTCTTTCGTCATATGAATCTGTTTCAGGAAAAAGAAAAAGCAAAGCAAAATGTCGTGGAAGGTGAACCCATACCCCAGTCCCCCGCCCCAGGACTACGCTGCTTTCAGAATGAATGAGGAGAAGCAGCTAGCCAGGGTGAAGGAATTCAAAGAAAAAACAGATGCAATATTGCAGCGGCGCAAGTATGCTGTTTGTTTTTATTTTTTTATAAGAACCATGATCAATCGGTTGTATTTTTTAGCCTATGATAATCCTCGATATTCCAACAAGCGCACACTATGGTAATATCTATGCCGCAACTTGTTACTTTTGTGTGTGATTTTAAAGTTTTCCATTCTTGTTATAAAAATCAATTGATGTGGTAACTTCAGCAACTTAAAGCCTTTCCCCACTTGGCCCCCGGTTGTGAAGTCTTGATAGTCCTTGCTCCGCATTCCTAGACCTATGCTGGCCTTAAGAATTTCTCATAGTGTGGGGAAAATAAGATGAAGAAATGGTACAATTCTTTACTTCTTTTGACCATACTTATATATTTCAGCAGCAAAATTTCAACACTCACATGCTGCACAAAATGTAGACAAAGGTTTGAAAGGAATAATGTCATCAGAAAATAAAATTTTTGTGTCTTTGTTTTGCCTTTTCTCCTGCCTCCAGAGATGATGCAATGCTGAAAAACTGGCGTGATGAATCAAAAGTGTTACAGCAGAAGAAATACGTCCAGAACTTGGTGCCAGGAAAAGGTAAGATAGAAAGTCATATTGCTTGAGGTTTCCTCCCATGTAAGCTACTTCCATTTTGATCCTTCTCTCTTAGGGATGCAGGTATTTTTTTTACTGTGTTAGATCAGCCTGTGGTCTACAAGGTTCATGCTTTCTTTGTCTGGACAAAATGCATGGGACAGTCATCTTTTGTATTAAGTCGAGTGTGTTTCTTTTTGTCTCTGATTTAGTGATCTAGAATACTAGAGATGATCCTCTTTTTTGTCTTGTATAGGAAATAAACTGTGTAGATATCACATGATGCCCCTGTGAATGTCCCCAGACTACGAAGTGACCGCAGAACAAGCGCCGTTTGATGTGGAGAAGGACAGAATGAGGGTGCTCAACAAGGAGGAGAGAATCAGGGTGAGCTCTTGAGTCTTGGTCATGACGGGGATAAATCAGTCCTGAAGAATAAAATAATTGATTTCTTAAACCAAGCCTGATATGTATCGATTCGCCATTATAAAAAACCTTCATCATATAATTTGAAAAGTGTTGATGATGTCAATTCTCCTTCGTTGACCATTGATATCTGTTTTTTTTGTCTTTTTAAACTAAGACAAACAATTTTGCCTGCTGCTGCTTTTCGTAAGTACGAAGTGCCTATGGGCACAGCACACAAAGAGCAAACGTCAGGGAAACTTAAGCCTGCTGGAGTATAAAAGAAAAATAATTAAGCTAAAAAAACAGCAGAAAGCTAGCACATCTAATAATGGTAATAATAATGGATTGCATTTATATAGTGCATATCCCAATTACTAGCTCTATGCGCTTTGCAATCATTATTACCCCAGCAGACCAAGTCATTCCGAAACCTTCTCAACTTCCTGGGAAGCATACAGTGCAAGCTGCC